>JARVJO010000001.1:42709051-42728210 GCA_031762555.1 Cynodonichthys magdalenae
CCCCCCCCCCCCCCCCCCCCCGCCCTCACACACACACACACATACACACACCTCTCGGGCACAAGGGAACCCCAACCTCCCCTTTACGTGTGTGTGTGAGAAAGAGAGTAGTTAAGCAAAATAAATAACAAAAATCAGTGCACATTTTATTTACGTTCCACTTTTTTAGTCACACTAAAATAAAAAAAAATGATGCCCTTGTTTGTGTTTTGAATTTCTGGCATTTAGTCTTAGAGTCACTCATCCTGTTTGTGTTTCACATCATTTCCAATCTATTTCCACAGAGCTGGGGAGTGTTCATCATCGCCCTGTTGAAATAGCAGCATTACAAATACCACCTCCCCTTTCCCTCCAGAGGATAACATGTAAAACATATCAGGACCTCTGTATATGTATTCATCCTCTCTGGAGGTGAAAGAAGTAGTAAAAATACTGCGAGACGGACTCTTTTCAGCGCATTTCACTGGCCTGCCAAGTGAACGTTGGTGGGTTCAAGGCTGTCATCTGCCGCCATCTACGAAACACCGACGGTTTGACTGTCATGTGGAGGTGCTAAAAGGAGACTTAGAGTGAGTAATCCTCTCTTTGGAAGCTGCCATTTGGGAGATTGTGAAATTGTAACTTGAGAAAAACTTAAAAGGAATTAGATTTCAGGAGCTAAACACTGCGGACACAAGTAATCCATAAGGCCTACATGTTGATTAACTGATAATGACCGACTCCAACTTGAGCAGCTTTTGTTATGCGATATGGACGGGCATGTATGCGCCACTGGAGAAAGTAATTGCAATTTCTTTCCTCTGTTTTCATCACTGGTGCAGTCCAGTGGTTCTATTGTGATTTGAAGTAAATGTCTGAAATCAGAATGAGTTTGTGTTTTTTTTTCTTCTTGTTCAGTCTGCTTTGGATGAACTTCTGTTAGACTCTTTAAATTCTTCTAAAAAAGAATTGGCAATCTTTGACTAAAAACATGTTATAATGTGATAAATCCCCTACTAAAAGTTATGAGAAATGTGTTACTACTTTACCCAGTTTCCTCATCTTACAGGCAGATTCAACTTTACTGCATTAGTATTTGAGAGCCGTCAGTTCCAGCTATCCATTGCTTACAACTGCTCCCCATCTTAAAAGCAGGAACATGCTTACCAGAGGCACCTCTGGGGTGATAGATGTCCACAATAGCTCTCCAGCCCGACCTTTGCAAATAGAATACCCTGCTGTGCTAAAGAAAACAATGTGTTTCTGAGGAGCAAAATACAATCCATCACTGAGTCCGCAAGGACTGAGAAATGGGAGCAAAGGAAGAAAGACAGGAGGCGAGGAGAGTGCAGTGGAGGGTTACCTGGTTTTCACATCAGAAAATTTCAAGGAGGAGGGGTGTGTGTGTGGTGTCTCAAACACCCATGAGCCAGGAGAGTCTGGCACTGAGAGGACCTCACCGTTCATACAGCTTCTTCTGTTGGTGGAAATCCTAGCTTGCTTCAGCTACCGCCACGCCACAGCCAGCTTTAATCAATCATCAGCTGCAGCTGAGGTGACGGGAAGTATTCCAGGAGATTAATTGTTGTCTTTAATTCAAGGCTATGATGTAAACAAGGTACGACTTCAGCTCACTGTGATTAGTTTCAGGCAACCTGGGGGGTGCGGGGTAGAGGGAAGCAGAGCAGTTTAAGGGTTAGAGAGCAGATAAGCTAATAGATTGAAACTTCACTTAAAACACAATTTCACAGCCAAGAATTAAGTTCAAAATACAGGTAAAATGCAAAGGAGACATCTCTGCTCAAAATTCTGGTTTGCTTTACAGTCATACCAAGATGCAAACCATCCTTTCATTTTTGACACTCACGGTCAGATTTGCTGGGAGCTGGTGCATATTTCCATCTTTCATTGGGCAAGAGGTGGAAAACAGACAGGTTGTCAGTCCATCACGCTGCCACAAACAACCAAAAACACACACTCAGGGTTAGAATTGACTCAGCACAAAAAGTAAGGAAATTTGGTAAATTATTTGTTGTAACAATGTTTATTGGCAATAAATATTATGCCGTTGAAAAGTCTGTTACTTTCTTTTTTAAATGGTGCCACATTTGTAAGGAACATGCATTTGTGGGATGAGCAGTAGAGCAGAGTATGTGGGTTGCGCGCAAGAAAAAAATTGCCAAATCTTCTCTGCCAAACAGTTTATTCTGCTGTTGCTATTGACACTTGAGTTTCTGGTACCCTCAGGTGATGCCAATCACGTGCGCAGTATAAGATTTATTGCTTATACATGGACAGCACAACGGCTCAGTGGTTAGCACGGATGCCTCACATCAAGAAGGTCCTGGGTTTGATCCCTGGTTCAGACCCGATGTTTTTCTGTGTGGAGTTTACATGTTCTGTGTGGGTTTACTCTGGTTTCTCCCACACCCCAAAAACATGTACAAAAGGCTGCCTTCAGGCCCATGCCTCTATTGAAAAAGACATCTATTGCATTGTTATAAAAATTTGTTACTACTTGATCTAAGTTCATGTGTTTGGACTGTGGTAGGCAACAAAAATACCAGGCAAAGCTCACCAAAAACCAAACTCTGCCAAAGCTTTGAACCCAGGTCCTTCTTGCTGCAAAGTATCAGTCTTACCAGACTGTGGCACCATGCAGCCCACACAGTTAAGTTTTACTGAACCATCTACATCCTGCTGAACTGAATATATTTCTCACTTATTATTTCTGAAGGTCACTGTATGGATGACCATAACTGTTGCTGTGTCCCTTTACAATGGCCCTGAACAATCTCCCCTCTCATTTCCTGGGGGACCCATCCACACCCCCACCCCCAACTAAAAACATTACGCTGAGTTTTCTTTACACCGACCTGTGGGGACAGGCAAAGACACCCGAGTCATTACCCATGATAACTAATCTATTAATGTTGAAAGATGGCCTCATTAAAAGGTTCACATATAAGACTAAGCTTATGTGTTAATGACATGTTAATGCTTCTGTCAATTATAAGCTGGGGTAATGACACCTGCAATGAGACGATATCGCTGGTTGAAGTCAAACTTGTAATTCCATCCCTCAAGAGGTTAAGTAGAACGTTGATCTGGCTGTGGCAAAACGAAAGATGAATGTTTTGCAACAGTTGAAGTGTTACACTCGTGTTATGGTTGGAGTGTTAGGCCAGTCTGATAGTTGGCCAAAGTTAGGGTAAAACTGAGAAAAATGGAGCTGTGTGGATTATTTTTGTGATAACTTTTCAGCTTTTAAAAACAATTACGTTTTTCATGTAAGATAACTATCACAAAAACTGGGATGTAACTTTCTTGATGTCATAAAAAATACTTTGTGGTAAATAGAGAAATTCTGGAGCATTTTGTCTTTCGACTTGAAGGAGTTTATCATTTAAACATCACAGGATTACCACATAAGCAATAAATCTACATTTTGTGAAGATTCAATTTATTAAACTACAATAGAATTTTATACATGACATTTTAGAACTCCTATTTTCATGAATTTTCTATTGACTTTCATATAGACTATTATGTCAGATGCCACCCTCCTATCCAACACCACAAGTCCTAAGAACAAAGGATACCCCTAATTTGGACTCCAGCTGTTTTGTATGGATTTTTATCCAATTCAGTTTTCTCAGAGAAAAAAATCCAGTCTCAGATCTGATGTCCGGCCAAGTTCACAAATGTTCTGATCAAATCTCAAACTCGTTTAAGCATCCTCTGTCATCTCAAACATGGTTAGGAGGTAAGGTTTTGATGGTTAGAAGCATTCTAAATTGAAAAACTACCTAACTTTTACTAAATTATTGGAACATTAAAAAGAAAGGACTTTGATAGATATTTGCATGATGAAACAATGTATACTTGGATTAGCACAAGCATAAAATTTAACATACACTCTAAAAACAGATGGGTTGGGTTTACTTAACCAAATCAACATTTTCTTTAAAAATAAATTCAACTCAGCTGAGTGGAAATTGTTGACATAACTTGGCTAAGTAAATCCAGCAATCTGCTTTTTGAGTGTGCGTGTGTGTGTGTGTGTGTGTGTATATGAAATACAATATGTTCTTTCATACTTCATTACACTGACAATCAATATCCTGTGATTGATGTGATGCAACATAACTTTAACATTTTGCATTGTGGACAATTTTAAGGATAAAGAAACATTTTTTTCTTTGGTGTGAAATTTAAGTGTATCATTTAGAATCTTAAAATTCCTATAATCTGAGGTTGCCATTTAGCAAAGTGATGCTCTGTACCAGTGGAAAATAAGTCATATAGAAAAAAAAAAGGTTTGTCCTTTGCAGATTTAATTTCCAGGCAATATTCAGAATTAGGTTTAGCTGTTGAATGTTTATTGGATTTGGATTCAGATTTATGCAGAGTGTTAAATCCTGTCTGTGAAGGTATGGCACCATCCTGGGGCTCCCTGATGCAAGCCTGTCTCCATGTCATATGGCGTTCATATCATCAGGATGTGCCAGCTGTGCAACCAGTGGGATGAATCTTTTGGCGGCCCTGCCATATTTCTCAGTCTTTCATCTCTCTGTTTCTGGTTTTCTCAGAAACTCTCTTCTCTTTATCTACTTTTAAAACTGCTCCCCTCTTAGTCTCTATCCCACTACCTTTCTACTTCTGTCTGCCTCTTGTTTTTTTTTCTGTTCAGGCAGACCATTTCAATGTGAAATCATGGTTTATGCGCCATGACAATATGACACAACGCACAGTCCAGGCCCCGCTCCATCTGGTTTCAATTTAATTTGGTCAGAGAAGAAGGGGTGTGTGTGCGATGGTGAAGAGATGGAGGAGTGGGTACTGGGTGGAGAAGGGGGGCAAGATGAAAGCTTGTCGTGCTATTCTCTGCTGAATCGTCTCACCATCTTTCATTCTTCCCAAATTGCCCTCTCCTCACACTTAGCATTAAGGACTGTTAGAGGTGTGTGTTGTTTGTATGTGGCAGATGTGGGGGGCGATAACGGATCATACCTGAATGGACAAAGGAGGGGTTTGATCCAAAGAGTTAACGGGGACATCCTCTTGCAGTTTGTTCTCATCAGAGCAATATGGAAGAAATGAGACCATTTCTAAACGCTGGACCTGTTAGGAGCAATTTTCCTAATTATAGGGATGGAACGATGTGTCAGATGCCACAGCAGACAGAGCAGC
Source organism: Cynodonichthys magdalenae (assembly GCA_031762555.1). Lineage (NCBI taxonomy): Eukaryota > Metazoa > Chordata > Actinopteri > Cyprinodontiformes > Rivulidae > Cynodonichthys > Cynodonichthys magdalenae. The sequence goes on from JARVJO010000001.1 coordinate 42,714,224, forward strand.
CCTTTGGGTTGTGGAGACAGAAAGTGTTAACTCTTTAATGTGCCCAACAAACGGCCTGCGCTCAGGCCAAGGCTTAATGACTTAATGGAAGTAATGATCTAAGGAAAGCCATATGTGTTAAAGCTGTATGGGCCAAGGTGGTTAACACACCGGAGCAGTGGACTGCATGACAGGTTCAGTGTCCACATGGTGCAGTTTTTTTTTTACCTTTCTTAAGGTTTTGTCACACAAGTTCAATCATGTCATGTAAAATACATCCCTTTTATTCAAGATTAAATCTAAATTTGATATTTTCCATCTTCTACCACTTATTCATAGTGGGCAGAGTTTTACTGTGTTACAGTACTTTTGGTTATCTTTACTTTACTTGAGTACTTATTTTTCAGCCTACTTTTTACTTCTATTCTTTAAATTTTCACACCATTGTCTGTACTTTCTACTCTCTACATTTTTAAAATAAGGTAAGAAGTAGAAAGTCGTTACTCCTATTTCATCTTGTTTTCATTTCGACCTGTTAGTGTTAAAAAAATATCCAGATAAATTGTGCCTCCTGGATAGAGTGAATTAAATTCTGGTTGGATGAGAAGTATAAATACATACCACTCTGACACCCTACTAGTTTGTACAATCCTGTCCAATATCAACTATATGACACGAATCACATCACATCACACTAAGATATCAGATGTATGTAGTCCAGTATGAAGATGACCATGGCAGAGACATTATGCAGATGAAACAGGTAAACTATGTTTTTTTGCTTTTACCAAAGCAATTTTATGCTAATATATTTTGACTTTTACTCAAGTATCACTTTGAGGTACTTTATACAGCACTGGTAATGTGGTTGCGGGGTCAACAACCCTGAGGCATTCCTATGCCAAAGAGGATACACAATCCCTCCAACGTGTCCTGGGTCTTCCACAAGACTTCCTACCCGTGGGACATGCCCAAAACACCTCTAAAGGGAGGCATCCAGGAGGCAAAAGAGAGTGACTCTACTCTGAGTTCCCCTCCTGGATGACAGCTCCTCACCTTATCTCTAAGTCTGAGCCTGGCCAATCTTCGAAGGAAGCTCAATTCGGCCTCTTGTAACCAGGATCTCCTTCTTTCAGTCATGAACCACGTCTAATGTCCACAGATGAGGGTTGAAACTTAGAAGGACCAGTAAATCTAGAGTGTTTCCTTTCGACATCTACATCTAATCAGATTGTAAGTCATTCCAATTCTCGTTGGCTTGAACACATCAACAAAAACTCCCATTTCTAAGCATGATCTTAGTTTAAAACTCTGTTGTGTAAAGTGATGGAAAAGTTGTATTCCTTTAATAAAATATAGTGCTTTAATTTGAACAAGTTCACAGTTTTTAAATGAAAAGTTTATTGATTAAGATTCTTATTTGAAAATTTGGATGTCTGTTGTGTGGTAAAGACTGATTGTTTGAACGTCATATAAACTCCTTTCAGATAAATTCATGCTTCTTTTTCTTGTACTTTTTTTATTTATGTCTTGCATGCACTTAAAATCCTATCTGTCCTCCAGCTCCTCACATCTGTATTCCACTGCTTGTTGAATCTGTTGGCTGAAGCAGAAACTTCCCAAACCAAGCTACAACGCAACGCTCGTCCCTCCGGATGAAGACCTGCTCATCACGCAGCTGTGGTAACAGCAACTTTGTTTCCTCCTGGAGGTCAAGAACACATTCATGTGTCTCCTCATCCCGGTGGAAAGAGATGGAATAGACTACAGAGACTGAGAATAAGAGAGACGGAAAAGGGCAGGATTCCCACTTCATTCATCATGTAGGCCCCAACTTCTCACCTGGGCCAAGTTTCACATCAGCTACTCTATACGACTGTCTTTATGTAGTACTCTTCACCATCAGCCATCAATTGTAGAAGGATCCGAAGAAATTATTTCACGTCAAATCTCATTCATGATGTGTTTAACTGATGACAGGTGACAGAGTTGAGAGTTTCCTGCCCAGTTCATTTCTTCCACTCATAGTCAAACACACACAGCCGTTTTCATCTGGGGTTATCAGGTCAATAAAACCTGGTGACCTCGGCCAATCATAAAACAGTCAATGGTGGAGGACCGCACGGATTGATTAAGTTCATAACTCGATTTGAGCTGAGTAGAGCCTGAACTATAAAAATCGGAATGAGGATAAATCTAATGTCAGGACATAATTTGAAGAAAATCAAAATGTAAAGTAGATGTTTTTAACGATGTATTTTTTCATCATAAGAATGTGGCCTTTTGACTTAATGACTATTGGTATCTTTGATTCACTTGCAAGCCATTTGACTGGTTCATGCCATTTAAAATCCATCATTGTTGCAGAGATTTTAGCATCTAGAATATGCTGATTTTATTTTTAGGACTGAATGTAAACCAAGTATTCAAGCCATCATGTAGTCTATTTCTCAGATCTTATGTTACCAGGATTGAAATGGTTAAAAGTTGGTGGTACAGGTTTGGCCCAGTGATGAAGTGTCCCTTAGGGGTTTTGGATAAATATGCTTATGGAAGTTCAAACTGGAACATTTTTAAATAAAAACAGATGCTCGATGAGGAAAGCTCAGATGAAAATGGAGATGGATAATATATAAAAAAAAAAAACAATGACTTGTTCATAAACAATCCGATCTTGTTATATAATTAAACAGGTGAGAGTGGGCATGGCTTGCTGATTGAGTGGAGAGGAGAACTGACTGAAGGGGGGTCAGTGATGGAGCAGAAGGACACAAGAGAAACACAAGTAACAAAACTAAATACAAAGATCACAAAACATTATGTAAACCTGGTTCTAAAGCACAAAAAAAACATAGATCCTGACAAACTGCAAACATTAAGTTATAGATGTGAATCCAATGGTTAGGTTTTAAGAAAATGTATTCAGTAGTTCATGAGATATTTTACTAACACAGCAGACGAACACACACTTATACACATGGGTAATAAAATAAATTTTTTTTCAGTTGATAATGCATGTTGCATACATGTCAAATCTTATGATTGGTTGCCATATATTCATAACATGCTAAGTTATTCTTAAAGGATAAAAAAAATTCTGCATAAAAAGATTTTTTAGTCCTGCTGAATCCAGCTGACCTTAAAACAGCCATTTGATTGGGCATTTTGAGGCCTGGGCTCTTGGCAGAGTGTACTGTGGAGGCCTTGTACTATTATACCGATGCTGATACTGCCCATCATCCAACCTGGCAGATGGCTGGAAGCTCGAACAGCTTTCTGGTGTTTAATTATGATCATAATCAGGGGAAATAAAGATCAATTAAAGCACAAGTAAAACTAATGAAACACAAGCACTATGAGCAGCCAAACGCTTGTCCAAAATGTTTCTCATAATAAATGCAAACTAAATTCTAAGAAAAGGTTAGTATGGAGTGCTGGGTCAGATTTAATCACTGTTGCTGATGGCCTTTTGGAAGGGAAAATTTCAAATGAAAGCCATGTTGAAATCTAAGAGAGCAGGGCAAAACAACATAAGAAGAGTGCTTTGGAAATCTGAATTCAAATTTTGTAGATTATTCAGGACAGACGTTAATATATTTAGCTGACATGAATATTTGCCAAAATATGACACTTTGGCCTTGTCCCTTCTGTTCAAAAACTTGGAAAAGTTTTTTGCAAAAGTTCACCGATATTCTGCAATTTACTCTCATTTACTCTTCAGAGATGGAAATAAGCCAGAGCGGTGTGTGGCTGCTGGCAGAAGTTCAAACCGTCTCTCACCAAGCTGTGAGTCTTAGAACCGCAAAGTTCGTCTGAGTGAGATGGGGAGGAAGGAAAGGAGAGAAGAGAAAAAGAAGGAGGGGGAATAGGTAGAGGCTCAAGAAGACAGATGCCACCACAGTGGCCTTGGCATTGTGGGATATTAATAGTCCGGAGCCAGATTGTGCCAAGCTCATTGGAAATGTGAGAGCTGCCATGCTGTGTGCCGCCATCACATGCTAGCATAAAAATGAAACAGGCAGAGGTGTGAAGAATTAGATTTTGTCAATTCTGAAGGGACAGGGATACAAGTTCCACTGAAGAGATTTGAAAACTTTATTTTTTGCAATATGTTATTGCTATTGCTCAAATATACTGTACATATTAAAATAAAAGATCCGTGTAATAGGTAATATAGTGAATTAGCAATCAAACAGAACAAGATGCTACAGCATTAATAGAAATTGTAAAATAAAACTACAGGGTTGAAAGAAACATAAAAGGCTCTATTGTGCATAGAATCATTTAGCTTTAATTTTTATATTGCCGACCACAAGGGCCAAACAGCAATATTGTTTTTGCTCATGTTTGAGAGCGCTTTTGTTCATTTATCAGATTTTAATAGCCTGGTAAAATCCAGCCCCTTGTTCTTCACTTTGCTTCATACAGAGGGTCTGGACTCTCAGGTATTGAGAAGCGATTGCTTGCTGGAGGCGTGGACTCCATTGAAGTTTAAAACTATTGGATCTGATTTTACCCAGTTGCTAATGTTTGGCCGTGGCGTATGTACGTATGTAGTGTAGCTTGACCATGAAGGAAGCTATGCTAAGAAACTAACTGGAAAAATCATGTGCACTGTACACAACCATCCCCTACTGGGATGAGAGAAGTACTGAGCCTAACAAGATGGCTGTAAATGACTGGATAATGGCTTTAAAAGAAAAATTTTATTTAATTTGAACCTTGTCAACATGGACTGAATGCAGACATGACAAGTCGTTCAAAAACTCAGTTTCAATTTTATTTTACATCTCAGAGCATGCAGGATGTTAAAAAAGCATTAAAGATACCCATGCTTTCAGATCTCCACTTAACACTCCCCCGCACCCTGAGCATGTTTAAGGAATACGTTTTAAGAAAATGAGCATTTTGAGGCTCATTATGCAGGTAAATGTCCAAAGGTGGACATCTATAGAATGGCTTCATTCACTTCCTCCGCTACCATTGCAAAACTACAGGCAGACTAACAGCGCAGAAAATCAACGTCATCGTTCAAAACTCCTCTTTCTGTTCAATGATTGGCCCTCTTGAAATCCTACTGAAGAAATCTGTGTCAAGACCAGATGGTGCAGTGAAGGGAGATTAGAATCAAGCGAAAATGCATAGGAAGAAAAAATATCACTTTTTCCAATTCAAGATGCCCACAACAGCACAATTCTATCAAATGTAAAAATTTTGAGCTAAAACTGATGGGGACATTCTAAACACAAACACTGAGGGTGACATCTTGCCATAAAATTGCGCATAAGGTTATTTTCAAAGTTTGACCCATGCAACTCCATCGTTTTTTGGCATAAAATAATCTTAATCTAAAACTTGGCATGAAAGAAATTCAATTGAGGTTTTAATTTTGTCTAAAAAAGTTTGTTTTAGGGATTGTTTTTTTTTTTTTGTTAGAGAAAGGGAAAAAAAGTAGCAGTGGCCCCCTTTACAATGATGAATGACTTAATAATACTATCCTAAACAAAAAAGGAGGTAATTAGTAAGGTTTCCTTTAAAGCCAAGTATAGCTGTACTGTTTTCTTGGAGCACAGTGCTCCACTTCAGAGCAGTAATGGCATAATTTATCTTTTCAGGGACGGAAGACCTGCTGCAGCTGATTGAATCATTCTGGAGCGAAACCAAGTCTTGTGTGATACAAGATCAGAGGAGGAATGTATGATTGTTGTAACCATTAGGCTCAGAGGTGGTATAGGCTGAGGATGAAACATATTCACATATGGCTCTAACTTTTAGCTCTGTGCAGGGGCTGAGGCTATATGCTGTCACTCCAGCTTACACACCTAACCTTGACTCAGCTGGCCATTATCACGATTGTAGAGACACATCAAGAGTAGTGTTCTCACCTCATAAAAGTTTGGTCAAGATGCAGCAAAATCAGAATGATGAATCATGCCTATAGCCTAATAAAAGCTGTCTATAAGGTGATGTTGTATAACTTAACAAGGACTGAGTTCACTGGGGCATGAGTGGACTGCCTCCATTAATATAAACGTGTGTGTGTGTTTGTTTATTTTATTTTTTGTACATAGACATAACTTATGGGTGACAGGTTTGTCATAAGCACATGAAAGTGATTAATTGCCTGCATTACTAATATGAAATATCATTGAGAAGGATTTTGTTCTCCTAAGAGTAATATTGTTTTAAACCAATCTGACAATTATGTGGCTGTTTTCTCTATATTTAGATTAGACTTCTGGTCTTGAAAACTAAAAAAAATAATCTGAGCTCAAAGACAAATGAATACACTGAATTGGTTATTAAAATTGTGCCAATTCTTTTTAAATCCTCGCTTGTTATTCTTGATTGTTTATTACATTAACATCTCAAAAAAATACTATTTCCTGCAGATAATTTGCATTTCCTACATAAATGCAATGTGAATGCTTAATGCTGAGACTTTTTGTTGAAATCTGCTCAAGAAGCTGGAAATGTTTAAAAGCAAAACTGTTAATGTAAATTAAATTTGACCAGCTGACTTTTACTTAAAGCAGGAAATTAAAAGTAAAAAAAATCTGTGGAAAAATGGTCAAATTGGGTCAAAAAAGCTGAACAAAGCAGCAGTGAAGCTAAAAAAGTAAATATTGGCAAAAAGTAGTTTAAAAAGCAGAAATAAGCTGAAATTACCTAGAAGTTGCGAAAAGCTAAAGTGGTTAAGAGTCTAAACTTTTAACTGGAACTGTACATAAAGATATTTTTAAACTAATAAATTTCATTGACTCGTGTACATCTTACATACATTATTTTACTTTAGTTGTTTACTTTAATCTCTAAACTCAAGTTTTCTTACTTCTGTCCTACAAAAACTTCAGATCATTTTATCTGAAGTTTTTTTCTTGTTACTTTTCCATCTCATGTATGTTATAGAAGCCAGTTTACATTCTGACATGGCAGTTCTCTGATGTCTCCCACAGGACTCTTTTACAGCTGTGCAGTATAACACATCAGCGCTAAGCCCTTATCCCCTGTACTCTTGAATAATTCAACCGCGCACTACTGCGTCTCGCACACTGTTTGGAAAATTCAGTAATGAGAAAAGCTATAAAATGCCTCAATGATCTTTGGTGCTAAAAAAAAGAAAAAGGTTCCAGTCTCAAACAGACACCAAAGAAGATAGCATTCTGGGTATTTTTCTTTCACAAATTCACTGTAAATTGAAGAAATATAAAAAAAACCACACACAGAGAGAAAAAGGCAAAACTTCAAAAGAATGACCTGCATATTTTTACCCAATTAGATATTTCTAATGTTACTTTCGAGGTGTGATGCTCAGCCGAGCGTCCTCGGGCAGAACAAAGGAAAAGCCAAAGCTGGAGTCTTTTCCTTCTTGATCATAAGAGCAATTTTCAAGGTGTAAACATGAAACTGCCTTGGGAGGAAACATTGGCAGGAGTTCAGAGGAAGATTTGTAAAGTAAACCAGAGTTGTTCAAGGGTCTGTGATCAGTTTATTTTCCCAATACAATTATCTTTATGAGAGGCTTTACTGTAATTGTCCTCATGTTTCAGCTAATTTCACATTTTAAGAGAAAGTAAAATAGGGATAAAAGGAAGGAGAAAAGGAAATTGGAAGCTTAAGTTGAGTAACACCCTCCGACTTTTATATTTTTGTTGAAGTAATTTTCATCCGATTAGGGAAAACATTTGGATTACTCTGCTGCCAAACCTTGTGGGTTTCCAGCACTTTTCTGATGCTCTTTGAAAGTAAATTTTTTATATTTTTTACTGAAGATGTTAATGCAAATATCACTCTTTAGTTTCAAACCAAAGCTGTCATTCAAATTTGTGCTGTTACCTCTTACAGACTGTATTTTCTACAGTGCATAAATCACTCTCTGCTTTATGTTATGCTGTAAATATTGCTTTCATGCCTTGTGACAATCACACTGCTAGAAAAGTGACCCATGTATGGTTTTTCCCCACATGACCATATAAGATTTTTTTTTACAGTTTATATGTGACAAATTAGATTTTTTTTTTTCAAATCCAACCTGGGTCACTTATGTACGACGGAGTATTACGGTCACACAACAAGATTTTTTTAAATTACGAGAATAAAGTCATACTATTACGACATTAAAGTTGTATGAAAATAAAGATGTAATATTACGAGATTAAAGTCATAATATTATGAGAATAAAGTCATAATATTACGAGATTAAAATCATAATATTACAAGAATAAAGTCATAACATTACGAGAATAATGTCATAATATTGTGAGAATAAAGTTGTAACATTACGAGATTAATGTCATAATAGTACGAGAATAAAGTCACAACATTCTAAAATTGAAGCCATACTCTACAGCTCTTTACACGACAAAGCATTTACCACTGCATTAAAATGAGAAATGTTGAGCAACTTGTCGTTCTAGCACATTAGCATCAAATTATTAGTAGCAGGACTTGGAAATGTGCAAACAACCACATGATAAACTCGATCAAGCCGTATTGTAATTAATGGAAGCATTGACAGATTTAGTCTTCACGTAGCTAAATTTGGATGAAAGCATTTCACACTAACAGTGACCCAAGACTAGCTACTTCATAAAAAAAACAGAGAGATGCATGACTGTCCATGGGTGTTAGGAAAATGATGAGGAAATTAGTAAAACATTAGGAACGCAAAACAAACATGTAAAATCATGACTTTTTACTCATAATATTATTACTTTTTTCTCGTAAAATTACAACTTTAATCTCGTAACATTATGACTTTATTCTCATAATAATAATAAAAAAATCTTGTTGTGTGGCCCTAACACTCCGTCGTACTTGTGCTAAATTGAATACATATCCAGTGTTTTTCAAAGTGGCTGCAGTCTGAACGGTCATGTTGCATTTCATCCAACCAATAACAACGTCATGCAATTTAAAGCATAACACTGCAAACTCGCTCCACAAAACGGAAGTGCACCAGAAAAATGGGGGACTCAAACACCAACCCAGCTAACAAAAGAACTTTCCAAGAACATTGCAAGAACATTCCATTTAAGTTATGCTAACACCTTCTAATGTTTACAGAACATTATTGTGTGGAGTTTTTGCTTCAGAACGTTAGGTGTGAACATTAGGCTAGAACGTTCTTTGAACATATTAGGTAATTAATTCATGAATGTGAAGGCAAATAAACATTTCTTAGTTCATTTGTGTTTTTATAAAAAAAACTAAACCCCCCAAAAATTACAAGACCAAATCCAACATTTCTTCATCATTAGGCTAACGTTAGGTTGGAATGTTATATGTAGATTTGTTCAAACTTTAGTCAATAACCTTCAAAGAACGTTCTAGGAATGTTGTGATTTAACAGAACCATGCAAGAACAATACCAGAATGTTAGTTTAACGTTCTTTGTTATTTGGAAAGACATACGGGACTGGACCAGAGCCCCTGTAAAGACATTAAAGAAAGAAGACATACCTTTTTTTTCCCTCCATCTTACTGTTTTGTTTTTACTGAGGGTCTGGTCCCATATGACTTGGTGGTTGAGTTCCCCTGGTGGACTGGTGCACTTTATTTATGTGGTGGGAGTTTGCAAGCTTGCAACTGTTAGTCTATGTAAACTAACAAAAGTTGACATATCTTTTGACTACTGAATCCCAAGTTTTTCATGTTGTAAATTTTGAACTGCCTAATGGAGCAGCCATGGGTTGTGAAACTTCTCTACACTGATTGGTTCTGGGGTTCATTCATTGCTTTGATCACAAGCACTTTCTTGGAGCTGATTGGCTCGTGGGTCCAAATCTGCACGAATCACTAGCCCCCAAGGTAAGTAAACTTCCAGTTTTGTTTTGACTCTTGCAGATATTTTTTTCCTCTATTGAACATGCAACCTGATGTTGCATTTGACAAATCTACACAAAGAGCAAATCTCTTGTTTAATTCTGGAATCCACCATTATTTTTGAAAATCCATCACAAGACAAATTTTATTCTTTTCAAGATCTTCCATTCAATATTTTTTAATAATCCCTGCACAAGTAATTTGATAATGAGGCAATTTTGCATGTTTTATGTGACTGCAACTTCTGTAATTTCTTGAAAGGAAACCTTTTCAATAAATCTTTTCAGGAATTTTCTTTTTATTACAATATTTGTGGTGAAGCAGTTGCTGAAATCTGGTTATTTTAAAACATTTTACTTTTAGGCATTTTGTGACCAAAAGCTTTGAGTTGCAATTTTATGACATCTTGTAATCCAGCTGTTATAAAATGGAGCTTTACTGTGATAAAGTCAATTTTATCCCTGTCAAACAAAACTGTTACATGAACTGCTTTATTTAAAAGGGAACATGTTATTTTTCTTTAGCACAAATCAAAAGCAGCTCCTGTAGGCCATTGGATTGAAATGAATGCACATCATATAAATGCCAACACTCTTAGTGATCTGGTAAATCCGTAGAGCAAACACACTTACCCTCAGCAATCACAGTTTTTATTCCAAGGGTAGAAGAAGAGATGTGAGGGAGGATGCCTTTTCAAACCAGGAAGAGCTTCTCTCAACCATTACCCATCAGCGTCTCCATTCTCTGAGGGCTAATCCCACAGGGCCGGTGGGTGTCCGCGGAGAATACGTTGTCTCCTGCGCGTTAATGGGGGATTACACATGTTAACATTTATCTCACTGTGCGCTTGGCCAAAGGGGCTCTGCTGCAGCGATTTAGCATATGAATGAGGAATAAGGGGATGATTGAATAGAAGCTGTAGTGAGTGAAAGCTGCCACTTGAGGTGAAGTGACAGGGTTAAAATGATTAGAAGGCACAAAACGTTAAAAAATTGCTTTCATTCGAGGTTCTCTGATGTGATTCCTGGATGTCAGTAGGTGAGGTATTTTAAGTTTAGCTAGGAATCAGCTGATCACCACTGATGTTTGTATTTGAAATACAGTAAATACAACACTATTGGGCACCAAGTGTAAAATAAATTGTTAAAAAATGTCACTGACACATTTTATTATTTAGCTCACTTTCTGAATGTAAAATCCCATTAAAAAAATCCACTAACATTCCATTGTTGCTTAGCTTACGCTTCTTACATTTTGCTAAGTTTTACCAAATGTCAAATGTTATATGTAAATGTTAAATCCTAAATCTAAATGTGAAAATTAAATGTAAATGTTGCAGCTAAATAACAACGTTTACATTCAAGTATTTCGGAATGGAACCGAGCCTTTGCCAGTGGTGCTTGGCTTTTGTTGTGGTGTCATAATCCTGCGACAAAAGCAGCTGCTAACAGTGCTGAAAATAGCATTTCAAATTTAAATTCAAAATGTGTTAATTGAAAACTATGGATGGTATCTGTGGTCCAACAGGTTGAAGTGAAGCTTGGACACGTTTGATATCTTGTAGGGAAGCATTAGCAGCTGCAATAACAGCATTTGCTTTTTGTCACAGAATGATGACATCATAGAAAAAGCTGCACACCAATGGCAAAGGCTGCATTCCATTCTGAATATGTAAACTCCAACATTTAAGCACAATATTTAAATTTAACAAATAAAATTTAGATTTACACATTTAGGACTTAACAATTAGACACAACATTTAAATTTAACGTTTAGTAAAAATTAGCAAACTATAAGAACAGTGAGCTAAGTAATAATAAAATGTTAGTGGAAATTTTTAACTAGATTTTGCACTCAAAGTGAGCTAAATAATGAAAATATGTTGGTGACATTTTTTAGCGTTTTATTTTACACTTAGCGCCCAATACAACACAAAGTAAATTCCTTTGACATTTCAATTTATTTTACATCATTGCATTACACTACAAAAAAGGAATATAATTTGTAGTCATTCAACAATAACGGTTAAATATTATCATTAAATCCTCACATTCTTTTGTTTCATTTGCTGCTGCTTTTTATAACAATTAAACTGTAGCAGCTGATGAACTGGAAAAGTTGACTTCGATCTAAATTTAATAAAGTGTTTGTTTACACTGTGCAGAAAATGTATCACTTCACATTGCCAGGTTGTCTTTTTCAGACTGTTGCTGATAAATCACAGCTCGTCAGCTGTTTAACAAATGGCCAGAAACAACATATGTTTATGTTCAACCAACTACAAGCTGTTGTGTGGAATGGAGACTGTTGTTCTGCTGTTTTGGAGACAACACATTGTACTTCTTTTGTTTGTCTCCTATCCCATTCCATTATCATCTACACTGGTTTCTTTTAATCACAATCTGCTCAGAACAAAATCTGCCTTTTATGAAACAAATGGCTTGTTGTGTTTCCAGTCAGACATCAACATGTAAACTTCATGCTAAGTAGTATGACATTACAACTTTTTAGTTTTGACAGAGTTTAGGAGTGGAGCTGAGCAAAGTAAACACAATTCCATTTGTGGCTTATTATCATGCCTTAGCACTGGCACAAAGAACCAAAATAACTTAAATTTTCCCTAATGTTGACAGCTGTATACACCATCCTAAATACATTATCCCTTTTAATGGTGCCAAGTTGAATGATTGGTAGTGCTTTGATCAACAATAAAAAAAAATAAAACAAGAAAAATCATTCAGCTGAGTAAAAAGACAGATTCAAATTTCTGTACCAAACAAAAAAATGCTGATCAGATCAAACCAGCAGTAATATAAGGTGCCTTTGTGTGGTTCTTATGGTTTTTTGCTTTGCATCACACTCAAAACATTGAGAAGGTCAAATCTTTTTGTGTGGAGAAACTTTATGCCACATAAGAAAGGCAAGTTGATTGTAGATCCATCTCTCTTTTCCTTCTCCCGCTTTTTTTTCCTTTTTTCATATTGTCATTCTTGGCATTTCCTTTTCTTTCGACATCTACCTCTTCTGTTTTATCCTTATTGTCACACTTTCATCCCCATCTTTGGCCATGTACAGCTCCTTTCTTCATAGGCTTTGTGCTTGATTCCTTCTGTCTTTGTGCCTTTCATGTGCTCTTCCTTTCCTTCTGTGAAATCAGAGGAACCGTTGGCAGCGCCGGTGATTTATGACTCACTCTGAGCGGACTCTTATCAGGTGCAAGCAAGGCTCCGTGTGCTGCTGAATGACAATGGAGAACCAGTCGCATTATGCTCCGCAGCCTCGCCCCTTGCATTCTGGACACTGCAGATTACATCTAGCTTCTTGATTTATGGACGCCATTTTGGCTCCTGAGAGGGACATGAAGGGGACTTTAGAGGTGTGTGTGTTGAGGGGGTGGGGTGGGGGGTGGAAGCAGCGGTTTCCAACGCCAGTTTCTGCTTTTGGCCAAATGAAATCTCGCAAAGAACCTGGCGAAGAGGTGTGTTTTATGTGCATATGTGTGGCTCTAAAAGGTGATTAAATTCATGGGCATGAATACTGTATGTGTGAATAGGTCGGTGGCATCCGTCATTTTGTCAGGAATTTTTTTGTTCACATGTCGACAATATCTATTGTCAGAAGCACAACAACCCTATAATCAAAAACGCAAAGATAAAACAAATAAGGATATTTTTCCACTTATCAAATAGATTAAATGCCTAACAATTGTTGTAGAAATACATGTCCTCTGCTACCTTTCATTCCAGTTTTAAACAAATAATCTTCCAATGAAAAGAAGCAAACTGAGTTATAGCTTCTTTAGTTCAGCCTTCTAAATAATTGTATGCACAATCTCATGTGATTTTACAAGATCTTGCATGATCTGTTAGCACTGGATGTATGTATTGAATATGACTTTCAGCTACTTCCACACCAGATTACCACCAGATTGATTATTTCCTTAGTTTTTAAGCTACATTTTGATACCTGGATCATCCTGATGTCATGAGAGATATACTGATATTATGTCACTTCAGTAATACCTGACAGGTTTTGATGTTCTACTTAAAGGCTCCTGCATACTCCCTCCGAAGCCGAACAGTCGACGCGCGGTCACGTGGTTTTTTGGCATTCGTTTTCGCACACACCATTCATAGTCCCTGAGACACACCGTGCCGAGCTCCTGGAAAACCCCTCCCGCTGC
>JARVJO010000001.1:42731070-42746620 GCA_031762555.1 Cynodonichthys magdalenae
TGCGAAACAGTTCGGCCAGGGCCTTGTGTCGAGAAGGGGAGTTCCCGTCGGCAGTGCGAACCGAGTGACGTAATTTTCGTCATGAAACTGCGACAATCCGCAACAATTTCGGCAGTTCGGAGGGAGTATGCAGGAGCCTTACTAGGTGGCTTTATTAGGCTGTGTCTCAATTCAGGGGCTGGGTCCTCATGAGCACATAGCCCAGCTGGACCGAGTGGGCCACATCCTCACACGTCGGCTTGCGTGACCATGTGCTACCTCGTTACTATAGTGATCAGTTTCTTATCAGACTCAAAATGCGTTGGTTCGTGTATTTACACGTCTTTTTACCGGAAGAATAACTCCACAGTTTAAACGTTACATGTAAATGAATAGAATAACATTGATAACTGGTCTGAATCCTTTATAAATTTTTGTAATGAGGAATTTCAATGTTATTATAAAGAGGAAACCTTAAATATTATTTCGTAATTAAGATTTGCCATCTACGGAGCCTGTTTTTGCATTCATTTCCATGCAGAGATTGTCGATTGTTAATATGGACAAGTTTTAATTAATTTAATTTTAATCTAGGGATGAATTATAATGACATTTAAATAGGTCGCTGACCACATACACTGTCTGTATTCAGGTAATAAACTCAATTAAACATTGTTATGAGGGACTGGTACTTGAATTGGAGTATTTAAGTGAAAGATAAACCACATTCATTCAAATTGTGTGGCGTGACTAAACAGAGTTTTGTAACGTTCAGGAACACAGTAAAAATCCTTTTCCTGACACTCAACTAGGGCTTTGAATGTAATCTCAAAAATAGCCCATTTATCCTTGAACTATTAGGATATACTTTTAGATTGAACCTCAGGCAGACTGCAGAAAATGATCTCTTGGCCATGTGATAATTATTGCATGGGAATGCATTATTATCTTGTGACCACGTGATCATTTTTTTTTCTACCATGTCACCAGACAGGGTCCGTAGCCAGCTGGGAAAAACAAAAACAAAAAAACTTTTGCTAGGTCACAGGAAAAATGTCAAAAAAATTAAGACTTTTACACTCAAACTCATGTTTTTTGTAGCAACTGCTCAAAAATGATATGTTAGATACTTCATTTAAACGACCAATAGTAAAGGTATTTATTCGATGTATTTTGACAAAATGCAATCGTTTTAAGCAATGCACCATCTCTGCCTATTTCTCCTCATTCCACTTTGCAACTTAATCCTTGGTTTGAAGTGATGGGTCACTTTTTATCCCAATATGCATGTGGGATTATAGCCATTTTTGTATTTATCAAGGTTGATCAACTGAGGCAGCCATTTTGAACTGGGTTAGCGCCAAAGCTAATGAGTTGTAGATGTACAAGATCATTACTTTCTTGGTGTTTAGCTTGTTCAGTCGTTCATGAGGTATTCTTTCTAAAAGACAGAATTTACTGTATCAGGTAAAAGCGAAGCTTGAAAAACAGATTGTGCTAAATCAATTTGTGTTGGGGGCCAGTCTCAGCTACTTGCACATCACGTTTTATCTCAGTATCGGTTCATTTATTTGCGTTATAGCTGTTTTTGTGTTTGCGAAGGATGCTTCGCTGTGGTTGCCATCTTAAGTAGAGTTAAGTCCAAAAGTTAATGAGTTGTAGACGTACACAATCATTAATTTTTGAGAGTTTCATTAAAATCTCCTAAGTGGTTCATAAGATATTTTGCTAACACTACAGATAGATACAAACACAAGTAAAAACATTATTGTCATTGCCATCAATAATAAACAAAACAAATCAAAGGTTTACCGGCTTTTTCAAACAGGAATGTTTTTTCATTTTTTTTATCCTTTTTTGTTGCAATGTAGTTGAATCATTGCCAGCAACATCTCTAGAGATAAGAAATTGTATTTGGGAGAATCATTTAAATGTTTAAAGGGGGAAAAAAAGCTGTGAGCTGATGTAATTAACAGAGAATTATCGCAGCTGCAGTTCCTTCTAGGAAAAAATGTAATTATGTAATCTCACACATTAAATGAGAGAAATGAACATCACGTCTCACACTTAAACGCAGCAGGCAGTTTGCATTCATTTTGGCTTTTTTATTGCTAATATATTAGGAGAAGCCAGTGTATTGTCACCTTAGTCATTTCAGTTTGCTGCAAAATATCCACATCTATCACAAAGATGTCATTCAATATGGAGAGAAAAGATGCAAAATAATTAATAAAGGAAAAAAATCTCACAACACATGACTATTAAAATAATAATAAAAAACACTTTTATTTCTCAGTACAAAGTAAAAGTTTTAAACCTCTAATTAAACTTCATACGGAGGACAAAAGAAGAAATTAAAGGTTTAAAATCCAGAGTAAGGGTGTATTAAGAAATGTCTTCACCAAATATCACCAGAGTTTTAGTTTATACAAAGTTTTACACTATTTTTGTCTTTATTGGTTTATTTTGTGTTTGATGAGCTGTTATCTGTAATATTTTATACAGATTTATTTAGTATTTTGTACAGATAATACTAATTAATTTATTAATTATTAATAATAGATAATAAATTAATAATAAATGTATTTGAAATAAGGTGCTAGGATGCTGAATAGATATTTTGTTTGTCGACCCAACACTCATATACAATTTAGGAAGTTTGATGGTTGATGATTGATTTACAGGTCAGAGTTAAGTAGCTTAAAAAATTAAAATAATTGACAAAAAATAGTTAGTTACTGACCATGGAATTGAAAATGAATAAAAAATATGGAGGAGGGTAAGTGTTATTATTCCAGACACACAGTTCAATTCTAAAGCACAATCAAGTAAATTTGACTTTGCATCATCGCCCATCTAAACATCTTGAAATTAGTCTTTGTCTCTTTACGAACCTCCCACTGTTTCAGACACTCCCACTTCAGCACATCTTCACAACACAACATTTTTTTTAAAGAAATTTTGCCCAAGACTGTGTTAAAAGACTTAGTGTGTCTCAGAGGAAGGTAAATGGTAATGATTTAAATTAGAACTATTTACTTATTATCCCTTTTAAAAAGGCTACCAAAATTCATTAATTTAACCTATCAAGAAATGTTTAATTTATCTACAAAAGTGAAAAGTAAAATCTAGATCATGTCTGACTGCAGGTAATGCTAATACACAAAGTTAATAAAGCTTTAATGCATGCACCAAACTGTGACCTTTCAAATCCTCCCGCTCAGTCGCTTGGGGTTGCTTCCATTCTGCTACAGCTGTGAATAAATGTAAATATACATGTAAATGTCATTCTCTTATAGTGAAGTTCCCCTTTCCTGTTTTCCCCAACCAGGCCTGTAAAATGGCCGCCAGTGCAGTCGTAGGCGGCTCGTGATAAATGTCTCCCTGAAAACATTTCTGCGCCGCTGAAATCCAAAGACTTTCGGAGGAGGAGGTCTTGGAAAGGGCGCAGCTCAGTGCAGCCAGAGAGGGAGGAAGGTTCTGAAATTCCCTGAGTTTTGCCGCATGTTCCAAAAGCAATAAGAGCGATGACTTAAAGTGGATTTCGTGAAAGCTGGTTGTTATGGTTCTGGCAGTTGCCAAGTGGCGAAGGGCTAAGAGGAGATAATGTGTCCTTGTAGCTCATCAGAATGTGGGAAGGCAATGTGGGCGGCATGTTTAGTGGACAGATGGCCAAAAATTACATGTAACACTGTATAGACCCACCTCACTGCGTTTACAAGCAGGGTAAAATTTTAACTGTAGCACTAATCATCTGAAGATTTTTATTTTGTTGACAACTAATAAACATCATTAAATAATACTTTTATGAATATCAATAGAGAAAAATGCTGGATATTGGCAAAGAAAGTATTGACATGATCTACTAAGTGTTATTTTAATCACCTTGGCTTATAAATTCAATATTTTTTATACACATGTGTAAGAAGAATAAAAAATAACAAAAAAAACTAAGTCCAGTCACTCAAACAAATTTTGAATGAGAAAACACTCTTTTGTTTTTATGTTCTTATTATGTTATGAGAAACTGCACTGGTATTTATCAACCCTTTCAATTAACTTTAACCTAAACCCATAAAACCTCATCTAAATTATGAGCTAGATCTTTAAGGTGAACAAAAATATTCTTAGCAAATGATTAATTTCAGTCCTCAGAGTAGAAATGGGTCAAAAAGCATAAACTGTGAGAAAAAGAACCTAATTTCCTGATGACAACAAATACATGATAGCAGTGCAACATTACAGGCACACAGCATGAGGAACACACACACTCAGTTTCACGTGCAGGCAGAACTTGGAAGGAGTCCTGGACTCTGTCATGGGTCCACACGTCAAATGAGCCAGAGAGCCAAACAACAACAACAACAACAGGAGTTAGAACATATGGGGGCTCTGTACCAGCGGAGAGGGGCCACAAAGGTCTTCTGTGTGTGTGTTTGTGTCAGTACTGCTGTCTTTTTTAATGGAATGGATAATGTATAGTGTGGAGAAAAGTAAAGGAGAAAATTGGCCATAATTCAAATGTTCTCCTAGGAAAAAATCTGATGCGCACTTAAATTACTGAATAAATTTAAAAGTTAAATAAATAGCTGAAAGAAATGTTTCATCTCAGGGTGATGCTGAGATAATTGGAATGATTCATGAGATCGACCCATAAAAAAACAGTTAAAATTTGTGCTGGCAATTATTGGTGTTTAAAGCATCTAGATATCTCTTAATACAGACCTGAACAATTATTATATTGTCTTTATCCCTTTAAAATTCCTGCAAAATATGTAACAATAAACAATTTTCAAATCTCGTCTCATTTCAAAACTTGTATTGGGTGACACAAATTAAAGTCGCAACGCCAACTTGATTGTCCCAAACTTTCATTATTAATGTTGAATTTAGAACTTTTACATTTACAATTAAAATTACTAAAAAATATTCTTTCACTCTGATATATATGTGAACATCTATACATCACCTGCCGCTTGTTCCAAGGTTGAGTCTTGGGGTCAACATTAGGAACAGGGAGGCCCAGACATCTCTTTCCACAGCAACCTCTTCCAGCCCTTACTGAAGGATTTCAAGTTGTCAGCTGAGACACATAATCACTCCACCATGTCCTGTGTCCTCCCTGGGATCTCCTCCCAATTGGACATGGCCTGAAACACGTCCCTAAGGAGGCATCTACTGGCATCCTTACCAAATGCCTGAACCAACTCATGGTTCTTCTTGAGTTGGAGCAGTGGCTCTACTCCAAGTTTCTCCAGAATATTGAACTTCTCACCTTATCTCTAAAGGAGCCCAGCTACCTTGTTGATAAAATTCTTACTGACTGTCTGTATTTGCAATATCAATATGTCGGTCACAACCCAAGAGCCAGTTTTGGTAATCTAGGGTCAGAACATCAAGGGTTCCCACTTTCTGCTGCCACCCATAGCACTATGCACTCAGCTTGTATGGCCCCTCCTGCAGATGGTGGGTTCACAAAATGGTGATTCCATGTCACTCATTAGGGCTAAACTGGACTGTGACCCATGGGCAGAGGCTATGGGTCACTGGTAAGCCATAAACTGGTGACATTCTCACTGTCTTCTATCCACATGTGTATCATGATTCCCTCTTTGTCCGGCATGTCACCTAGAATCAATCTACCTTGGGATTTCCTAGGATCATTCAGGCACACAAGTTCCTCTGCCACGATAAGGTGACGATTCACGGAGGAGTATAACAGCATGAACATGTGATGCCCAAGTATGAATGCTAACACACAATGCTATACAGTGTTCTCCAAACCTACTAAAGCACTTGCATTCAGAACACACTCAGTCTCTTATTTTATCTGAAAGGTCCACTTGTAATACCATCACTCTCTAAGTCCATTTTTGCACTTTTGCTCTTATAATCCCAATTACAGAGCTCATTCAAAATGATGGATAAGACCTCTCGTAGCGCCCAGCAAAAACAATTTGGCCGCTGTGCTTGGGGGAAACCTAAGAGGCAAGCCACAGGACAGACATCATTTTTCAGCTTACATTCGCTGGGCTTCATAAGAGCACAGGTTGTAAAGCGACTTCTGGGTGAGTTGATTTTGGGCCAAAATATGCAATATAATCCACACATACAAATGCGTGTTCCCCAGAGAGTAAGATGAGAAAGAGGTGTAGAAGGGAACCAAATATTAAAGAGAGTGACTCAAAAAGGTGGAAGTATGAACAAACCTTAGGAGAGATAGACTGTGAGAAAAGAAAACCAAGCAACAAACCAATGAGAAAAAGTAAGGATGATGAACCACAATTGTAGGCTCAAGGCGTTGTGAATTCGATTGAACCTTTCAGCGAGAGGTTGGTGCGGTGTAGACTACAAAAATGAGCCTGTTCCACCAGGTTCTTGATGACATGACTGCAGCGAGTGTGTGCAGTAATTTCTGCAGCCAGGATTAGCTACCAGGGGTTTGGGGTTTGGCACACATTCATGTTTCCACAGCAAAGGGATGTTTTCACATGATTTACTGTACAGTCCATCTCTTCACTGTGTGACTTTCTGTGCATATGTTTTAACTTCTAATTTTAATAGCCTGGTCATTTATAAACTACGATCAGTTAGGTTGGGATGAATAAGTAGCCAAATGAATTTAAAAAAAAAGTTCCAAAAGATTAACTGTGCTCACAAGCAGAAAATATGTTTAACACAAAAGTTGAGAAACTGTAAATGATAACTTATTAATGTGGGAGATGTTCACGTTTGTTTCTGCTATTATATAATACACACACATGTACACAAATCAGCAGTCTATTATAAAAATACATGCATTATATGTTGCAGCTGGTAAAAGGCTTGGTGATTTGACTTATGGTTATGGGAATGTTGAAAAAGTTAAAAAAAGAAACTAAAAAATGTCTTAAAGCAAAATTTACATTGGCATTACTCCAACTCACCAGTATCTAATCTCAGTAATGTTATGTAGTAAGTAAGTAAGTATCATAGGTAAACACTTGGTCCTACATTGAGATAAATACAGCCCAATATAAGCAATTTTACCATATTACTGATAACATACACATTGTATGTGATTTAGACCAACTGCTAGATATAACTATGGACAATAGAAACACACATTTACTGTTTTTATAAAAATGAAGATGTTCAGTAGCAGAATCGTAAAACATTTGTCAGTTCCATGTTTAAAATGTTTTTATAAGTTGAAAGAAAATTATTTTTATTTATTTTAAAAATTGCATATATCATTCTGTATGTTTAATAGACAACATTTTAAATGTTGTGCTCGGGTGGCATAGGGGCTTAGTTGGTAGAGCTGATTCCCCTCCGTAAGAAAGTTGGCAGTTCAAATCCTGGCAAATCTGGGTAGAGTTTACATGTTGCATGGTTTTCTACTGGCATTCTGATTTCCTCCTACAGACCAGAAACATGACTGTTAGGTTATTTGGTAACTCTAAATTGTCCCTAGGTGTGAGTGAGAGAGTGAATGGTTGTCTATTTCGTTTGTCTCTATGTGTGTCCCTGTGATGGACCTGCGACCTGTCCAGGTTGTACCTCGCACCTCGCACTGTGACTGCTGGATATGGGCACCAGTGACCCCCTTGACCCTAAAAGGAAGAAGTGGTTAAAAGATAATGGATGGATATTTAATGTATATAATAAAATAATGGGTGTTTTTAAGTAATGTTTAGGCAGTTGACTGATAGAGTTCCCGCCCCACAGAGCACCGCTTTCCACGAAGCATTGTTGTGAAGATGTGCTGAAGTGGGAGTGCTTGAAACGGTAGGAGATTCTTAAAGAGACAGAGGCCAATTTCAAGATGTTTAGATTTTTTTTTAGATATATAACTTTTACATAAGACAGTTGCTTGAATGTAGTATAAAATTGAACTATGTGCCCGAAAAATACACAGTAACTAAATTGAAAGCTATCACAAAAGTATTTGATGGGAATAACTCAGTTACTACCACATGGCTGGATATCTGTGAAAGTGACTGGGTTGAAGCCATTTTTGTGTTGACTTATGTTAATTAACTGTGGTAATCATTTTTATTTGAGCTGACTACAAAGTTATTTAGTTGAGTAAATCGAATTGTTACTCATGGAAAGTTTATCGCTGATTTGTGCTTTCCAACTTTTCAGCTGCTCATTCATTTATTGAATTATTTATAAAAAAAAAAAAACAATTCCTGTGCTGGAATTTGAATGTGGGGATTATTCCGTCTAATTTCATTCCTCACAATCTTACCAAGCTGTTAATTTCTGCTTGATTCTTCTCCATGTCTTCTCCACATACCGTTCTCTCTCTCTCTCTCTCTCTCTCTCTCTCTCTCTCTCTCTCTCTCTCTCTCTCTCCCTTCTTCAGATCCCTCCACCCTTTCCCTCTCCTCTTCCTCCTTGCCTCCCAGTGGCTGCTCCCCAGACGGATGGGTGCGGAGGGCGCAGGCTGGCTGGGTGATGGATGACCATTAAGGCAGCTTATTGGAAACAGTCTGATTTATGGGCGAGTGCTGCCTCGGCCTAATGGCTTCATTTCTTTCTGCCGCCACATGATGTCACAGCCAAGGTCACCGCGGCAACGGCCCCCCCTTTGTTGTGGCTTCGCTCGCTGATGACCTGAGAGGAATGGATGGAGCGAGGGAAGGAGGGAAGTGGAAAGGGGACAGAAAGAAGGTGGTGGGTGTGTGTGGGTGTAGGGGGGTGGGGGGTTAAGGGTCTTGTTTGCAATAGCAGAGTGATGTACGAGCTTTTGGAGGTGAAACGAGTTGTGTTTGTAGAAATGCTTTTGAATTAATTCTGTTTGGAATGGAATAAATTTTTTTACTGCTTCTTCTTCACCCTTTTTACCTAAAGTCTTTTTTTACTCTGTCTCACGAGCACCTCCTTTTTTCTATGTGCTCTCCTGTGTCAGTAAATTAAAACTCTCTTTTCTCCTCCTTTATGTCTTCCTTCTCTTGCCTTTGCTCTATAATGACAGAAAACACACACACACACGTACACAAACAGTTTTACAGCCTTCTCTCAGACAGCTATTACTCACTTCTACTTTAAATGAGGGCCGTCAAATATATGGCCCCGCCATTAAGAAGCCGATCAATAAAAATGCCATTAGGGGTGGAGTAAAAATGCTGATATTAGTGAAGCTCCAAGCAAAATATTTGATTTTCCTTCTGATAGTTGAGTGAGACGAGGCTCTTTTTAAGAACCTCTCAAATGAGATTGAGTTTTAGGGTTTGGGTTCAGGTTGTGTTTTTGGTGCTTCAGCTAAAAATCAAGAATCTTTAAATAAAATACAATTTCTATCAACACATTTACCTTCAATTTTTTTTTTCTTCATGGCTGCTTGATTTGAGGGTTTCAGAGATTCTCTTTAGAGTAAATTTATGGCATGACTTAGTTTAAGGTGTGTTCAAAACCTTGTCAGGGAACTGTGAGAGTTATTTTCCACGATTAATATAATTGAGAGATATTTTCCTTAAGTGTCTAAAGTATGTCACAAATCACAACTTTTCACTCTGTATGAGTGTTTTCACTCCATGGCTTGTTGGAACTTCGTGTATGTTTTCTAAAATCAACAGTTGTCAGTATCCTCGTGTGTCCCGTGTGTAAAACCTCTTTACTGATGTGTTTTGTTTAGGTCCGTTTGAGCTCCTCGGCTCGTGAGGTTTAATTACTCTGTAAATACAGAGGTCCGACTTTCACCTGTGATTTATTTATTGACAACAAATGTTGAGTATGAACCTTGAGGTTCTGGGAATCCTGGACTCTTAGCTTTTTTCTGGTATGTGTGTGTTTAAACAGTTTTACCTGAATATTGATGCATTGAGATGTAACACACATCAGGCAAGTTTATGGGCCTCAGCTCACCTCACTATGTTGGTTTCTGCCACAAGAGAAATTTGATTTATGTTTTGGCACATCCACAAAAAAATAATAATAAATAAATAATAATAAAAAAATGCAACAAAATATGAAAAGGTAAAAAATGACAAAAGATCACCTAAGCAGAAAAGAGTCAAAAATAAAGATTTTGCTGCCAGCTTGTATATATGTAAAAAAAAACAAAAAAAATTATATATATATATACAGTATATATATATATATATATATATATATATACAGTTGAGTGAAGAGCTGAAAGGTGTGGCTTCAGGCTGGAGCTCCAGACTCGGCAACAACACTCTCAAATCTCAGGCTGCTGCCTACGGTGCAATTATCCACATAGGCAGCACAGCACTTATGATTTATGATGAATCCTTCTCTCAATTTATCACCGATGGCAGGAATGTATAATTCAAAACATTTAATATTTTGCTGTGTTCTGTGCCTCCATGCACACACAAACATGCGCCGGTGTTGCACTTGCCTTTTTAATTTGCTGCATATACGTAAACAAAAAGTGTTAAATTTTGTTTAGATCCATCCATCCAAAAATCAGACCCCATCATGTTCCCAGGTTTTTTGTTCCCTTCACTAACACCTTTTTGACCTGAAACATTTCTCAATTGCAGTTAAGTGCTTCCCTGACCTCAGCTCATAATAACCTTCATCACCACCTTTACTTTCTTGTTCCCATTAAAAATGTTCAGTAGCATGTTTAGTTCCTTGTGATTATTGCAACATAAGTAGTGACCACAAAAGTAACTTTATTTTAAAAAGATAACCAGATTATTCTAAACTACACAATGTTTGCTGATTTTATATCATGCTACAGTTTTATCATCAGTCCCTTTTGTGTTGCCAGTAAGACTTCCAATTATAAATCCTTATGCATGCTTTTACCTCAGCATTCTGCATATTTATAATCACTAAAAGTTTGACAAAACTGTAAAATGTTAATGGTCACATATGTAACTTGTTTTGTTTACTGTGCCCTCTAGGTTGAGCCAGTATACCCAGTGGATAGCCCTAAGGTCTATGAGTATTAACATGTTGTGGGGGTAAGTGATGGATACCCCTCTGGTCTGTGTTTCAATTGCATGCCCCGTCCTTTTATTTCCCATGGTGCCCTTGGTAGGTCAGTCATCAATGGTGCTCCAAGCACATTTTTACTCACAGACTAATTTTGCATCCTTTAATATTGCATGGAGCTCATTTAGAGAAATTGGAGTCCAGTACACACACAGGCCAATACAAGCATGCAAGCACATCTACTTTGTTGTAATTTTCCCTCTCAGCAGCTCTCTGAGGAGCATTTTAGGATACAGAACAATTTTAGACTGATGTGGTTACACATGTCTAACCATGACATACATGGTTTGTGACGCACATGGAATTTGTGCGTGTACGCATAATAATTTGGTTTTTTATATGTCAGGGCTGCACAATATATCAAAATTTATTGTCACTGCAATATCATCATGTGCACTATCCATGTCACAAAAAAAATGTTTGGACTGCAGTAAATTTTTGGCTATTGTGTGCATGCATGTCAATAATATTGTAGGACAATCCAATTGACCCTCACAGCCAAAGTAGGCATCATTGGCAGTGAGTCACATCAGAAACATTGGCATGGTTGCTAAAACGCACATAAAGCATTATGAGCTTTGTGATAACAATAAAAAACTGAGTTTATCACAATTGATTTCATCACAATTTTTAACAATGGCTGTGTCCAAATTCAGAGGCCGGGTCCTCCAAAGGCCCAAATTATCTGCCGCTTACGTCACAGCACAGGAAGCTGTCCAAATATGAAGACTCCTCCGATGCGGCCAACAAATGCATCCACCTTGCATCCATTTGAAGGACTGGTCTGATGGATCCTTCTCTGCTCACCCTATCCCATAATGCAACGCGGGCTGACCTGAGATTTTTTTCTGCTTGTAATGGCAGATGAAGCGAGAGAAAGGAGTACAGTTTAAATAAAAAATCTGGCAGTATAAAATTAAAAGTTTCAAGCAGTTGTGTTGCTAATACTTTTGTAATTTGTAGTCATGTTTTTAAATATTATTCTTGTCAGATATAAATCAAGCTGCAAAATGAATGTGCACCTTCGGCTGGTCCCGTAGGTCTTCAAATATTGCCTTAAAGTCAATTTTGTTGTTTTGTGATATTAATAATGCTAATATATTAATATTTTTCTAATTTCGATCTAATTTTGCTTAAAGTCACTTTTTTCTGGTCTTTGCGGTCTACCAAGGACCCAGCCCACCTAGACCAGATACGCCGGGTCTTTCGGAGGACCCAGCCTTTGAATTTGGACACAACTAATATTACATTTTTTGCACCTCTTTTTTTGTTTGTCTTCTATTTTCTTCAGTTCTACAAAAAAAGTGATGCTACCCCCCACCCCCAACCCACACACACGCACACACACCCACCCCCACACACACACACACACACTGTTCTTTTATAGTCATCAGTCACTCTGCCACTTTAATTTATGTGCTACTTCTAGGAGCTTTGTCATTTATTTTCAGGGGGAAGAATATCACAGTTGCACAGCTCTAGGGAGAAGAGAAGTGTCTTCTGTTAGCTGCACATATTGCTTCTTAACCCTTTATGAGCTAAAAAAGATTTGATAGATTGGCTAAAAAGGGCTGCAATATCTTCGGTAGACATGCTACATGGGCTTACAGTGTATATTCATGCTTAAAATAAATGCTAAATCCTAAACATTTTTACTAATTAAAGCAAATAGGTCTGTAAATCCCATGCCAGACGACAGAAGCAAAGCACCAGACGCTGAAGCTTTTTTTTTTATACCGTCTAAAATTAGATGAAGACAAATGTAGTGAAAATCTTCTGCTTCTGTTTATGTGTTGCAAAATCTGGCAACACAGGTCAAGGGTTGCTAGCTGAAGGGGTCACGTGAGTCATGACTGGATGAGGTCAATGTGAGGTTATTTCCGTTCGGGGATTCCAGACTATTCCTGTCCATCACATAAGGCAATCCAGAAGACCTCTTCCACCCGGAGTCTGTCCTCCAATCCCTCCTGTCATTGTGATGCACACCAGAAGGCAATAGAGGCTGAGAATGTAGGAGATTGAAAGCAGTCTGTTGTGATAAAGTCTGGATGTGTGCAGACTGCTGGAGATTAAGGTCTCACTATGAAAGCTGTTGCTTTTTCTTTCAAGATCTTACACATTTTGGTCAACATGTCGACTAGAATCTGCTTAAAAATGTAATTCTGTATTATTAAAAACTACACTTAGTGACAGACAAGCACTAGCAGGATTTATTTTAAATATTTTTAGCCAACAGCCACACTTTTATAGTTTAATATTTTGTGTTTTCTTATCTATATCTTATATCTCTGTATAGATTACAGAACATAAGCCTATCTAATCACTGAGAAGCATGTTTTTGAAAGTTTACTGACATTAAAACCTAACAGATTTGTTACATTTTAACTCGTAAAGTCCCAACCTAAAATCACTTGTGCAAATGGTGTCAGTTTATTTGATCAGAATGATGCAACAAGCCACCCAGTTTTATTGGCTTCGTGAAATCATGGTGAGCCTTGATTCACTGTAGCTAAAAGCTACATGCTACTCGCTAATCTCCAGCATATAACTTGATCCGAGCTGAGCAGATCTCTTTGCTCTGCTCAAGGGATCTTTATCTCTGCAACGCGATTAAATTATTTCCTCTTGATCAGCTGGAGGAATTAGGTTACAGTGACCATAATCTACAAAAAACAGACTGCTTGTGTCATAGAGCTGTGTGAAGAAAACATGAACAGAGTCCACAGCCAGATGCTAATTTTTAACAGCAAGTTGTGGTCTATTGTAGAAGCCAATTGGAGTCCTTGCATAAAAGAAGGCAAGAAGAAGAGAAATATTCTCCATATTCCTTTGACAAAGACGTTTTCACAACAGCTTCTAAAGTTAAGAGCATTGTGTCTTTATTGATTTCTTTGTAGCAGTGTTCAGGAGATGGCGCCGAGAAAATGAGGTCTGGCTTGAAGGTTTATGTCCTGTCACCGTTAGGAGGAAACGTGAGCCGAGGATTCAGCTGGCCTTTTATTGTAAATGTGCTCCCTCTAGATGGACTTAAAGTGTCTGTTTTCCTGGCTATCTGAGGCGAAATAAATATGAAGGGTATCGGTAAATGGGCAGGAAGACTCCAAACGAGTGCTTAGGGACAGTTTTCCATTATTGTCATCTATTATCTTGGACAGATAGTGATATTGTCCTCCAAGTCATCAATGACGATCCACTGTGGCAGGTACACGGGTTATGAGGTTATGTGCAAACATAATAGCAACTTTAACTCTTAAAAGGACAATTTGTGACTACTTTGCACAACCAAACATAAAAGATATTTAAAATTATTGCAGATGGTTGGCCAATATATCAGCCAACACAATGGAGCATTCTCATTTATTTTACCATTACATGAGCAAGCTGTGCATTCAAAAACATATTTCTTTTATTGTCTCATTACAAAAAGCATGCACAAGTACAGATATCGAGAAACTTGATGGCACCCCTTTACATTACACAATAAAACATAACTGGTCAAAAAGCACCGGTTTTATCTCATCAATCTCAACATCTTTTTCAAGGAATTTGGGGTCTCATCATTATGTATTTTGGTGAATTCCTGTCTGGCATTTTTGTGTTTTTCCACTAATAGTGGAGCTCTTCTAGGTCTTTGTGAATTGTGACAGATGGTGTGATTAGAAAGTAAGGTATCTTCATTTTGGAGATTGGCTTGAATAGTTTTAGTTGGTTTTATTTTTTTAACATTTGTTCATCTATTCAAACAGAGGTTGCATTTCTTCTTGTAGTATATGATTCTGGTTTTGGCATAGGGCCCAATCCCAGCATTTTTCAGGTACACTAACTAAACTGCTGGTTTGTCAGTTCCATGTTTAGGAAATTTATACAAGTTGTAAGGATTCCTTCAATTTTTTTTATTTAGAAATGTTGCAAAAGTATAGATCATGTTGTATATTTGATTTGATGCAGTCAGAGGGGCTGTAGGCCTATAAGGAAGGAGAGACACCTTGTTTTTTTTTTTAAAAAAGCACAAATGTGTTTTTAAAGTAATTGTGTAATGTTTAACTCAGTAAGAACTCAGCTTCAGTGCTCGGTATCAGCGAGTACCAAAACTGAAGTACTTGTACTCGGTTTGAGAAAAACTGGTATTGGGACACCCCTAGCCTCTTGGGTCCACACCTTATTGGAGGGTTGGCTACAGTCTCATGAACCTTACTTTTAAATGATGTTGGAATCTGTGGTCAGAGTAACATATAACAACTTGGAGATGGTCTTGTAGTCTTTCACTTTACCATGAATATCTATAATCTTCTTTCTGAGCTCCTCAGGCAGCTCTTGTCCCGGGAGCACACAAGGAAACCAAACTACCCAGTGGCTGTTCTTAAACAGAATGTGACTCCCATTTGAGCTTCTTGCACCAAAAACATTAAAATTTACTTGCATTTCCTTTTCAATTCCAATACAGAGAAACACATCTCAAAAACTAAACAATCACTGTTCAGTGAGGGAGATTGGCATATTTTTCAGTTTAAATAAGCTGAATGGTTGATAAAACACAGAGTTGTCAAGTAGTGAAGTACAAATACTTTGTTACTATACTTAAGTAGACATTTTGGTTATTTATACTTTATTG
>JARVJO010000001.1:42746720-42759894 GCA_031762555.1 Cynodonichthys magdalenae
ATCTATCTATCTATCTATCTATCTATCTATCTATCTATCTATCTATCTATCTATCTATCTATCTATCTATCTAGACAAGATGTGGGATTGAGACAACAGCACCTGCAGCGCAGTGGAGCAGGGAAAGGTGGACAGGAAAAGGTGATAAACATGTCTAGCGGCAGAGCTGGTTGGGAAATGGTTATTTAATTGTATTTGGATGTTTTTTTTACATCATACGAACTCTGATATGTAAAATAAATTTAAAGCTGAGTTTAAAAAAATATGTTTAATATGATTTCATTTTAAAACTTTGGCATAAAAGGCAGTCTGGCATATACATTCCTGAAAAGGGACATATCATGCTTTTAAATCTGAATTCCTTGTTATTGCTCCACAAGCCCATTTCATCCTTGCTCTGAGGTGCTCTGAGGTGCTTCTGAGAGCAACTCGTTTTGGTTTGGTGTCCTGCAAATGAGGCACTTCACACTCCGCCTCGTTCGGACAGTTTTGTAGTTTGATAGCAGAGATAATATAATCTACCGGCACAGAAACTTTTCATTTACAACTTGATTAAAATATGTCAACAATTAAAGACTTGTCTGTCCAGCCTTACATGTGGGAGCCAGAGAAGAATGAAGATGAGGAACCTGCAGAACTGTGGATTTGCAAAATTGGTAAGCCAGAAGTCTATGCCTTTGTTTAGCAGTTCTGCAAAAACTGTGATCTGATTGTTCAAAAATACATAATAGAAGAAAACTGAACGAGTTGAAAAATATGACCCAAACAGAATATAAAATAATTTACACAGCACTGGGAGAGATTAAACAACATTCAACAACAAAATATATTTAAGGGATAAAAAAGTGTACTTTGCATGATAAGACTTTTAAAAGGAATACTTAGTGTGAATCAAATTTTTAACTAATTGGTGATAATTTATATGTAACCACCCAACAAATTTTAAAGACAGCAAAAATTCCATATTATTAAATGTCATCTAAAATCATAAAAAATAAGAGAAAGTGAAAGCAGAAAGTATTGTTTCTTAAACAAGGAGTTATAGTCAAATCTTACGTGATACTGCAAGATCCTGTATAATCTTTTAGCAGTCTGAGTATGTTTTGAGAATGACTCTCAGCTACCTCATCACATTTTAGCTCAATATTCTATAAATATGTACCAGGTATAGTTATTTTTGTTTTGCAGGAGGAGTGGATTCAAGTGGCTCCACTCCACCCCTCAAACCAGATGTGAAAAATGGCTACTATTTATAACCCTTGCTTAAAGACTTGTATCAAATTCCGCTTTGCCTTTTAAGGTTATAAAATTTTGTTATCAAATCTTTATCTTACCTTTTAATCAGTTCCGTATTTTAGGATAACAAACTACAGAACGGCATTCTCCCACTCCCACATAGTCGTTTCCTGTCTCTTTTCAATTCATTTAATATTTTGCTTCCCAATTTTCACCTCTTTTCTTTTCTCACCCTGTCTGTCTGAAATGCTGAGAAAACATTGTGGCTATGTTGGCTATGCTGAGAATCAGTCAGCAACTGCTTGGTGATCAATGGGAAAGAAAATAAATCCCAGCCAGAGGAATTTGGGTTTTGAACTTTTACCACTGTGTTCATAACTCAGAAACCACACCAGGGAGGATGCCATTTGAAAAATGACATTTCATGATATCGCATGTGCATGTAGAGTCTTATATCAGTGCATAGAAAAATGCATTAAAAATTGTCAGTTTATAAAATATCTGTACAAACTTGTGTTTGCTTTTATCCACTTGAGTATCCAGCCTCAGAATAAGCCCCTGCCTGTCTTTAACCAAATCACATGAATGGCAGTACATAAGTTCAACCTCGCTGTTATGCATACACACATTCATAGATTGGCAAGACATGCTCGACTCATGACTCAAACCCAGACGCTCGCCAGTGTCACTGTGTTGGTCCAGTGGTGCCACAGCGCTCGAAGCATCCTCGCTCTGTCCCTTCCATGTCACGAACACACACAGAGGACGTATTGTTTGTCAAGCTTGGGAAAGACCAGAGTTCAAGGACATTAATGGCTGTAATGTGTAATTTCCCTCCTCCTCCCTCCGGCTCCATATCCTACTCATTCACTGTTTAAGAAATCTAGGGTTTGGAAATAGATTTTCTTTGTGTGTGTGTGTGTGTGTGTGCGTGGGTGTGGGTGTGTGTGTGTGTGTGTGTGTGTGTGTGGGAAAGTACCATTGACAAAATGTGACTGTTTTACAGAAAAACAGTGTTTTATTTGCAAAATGCCAATAAATAAAGTTTGTGCTTCTGTGATTTCACCCAATGAAAATCCAAAACCTGTTAAGTAAACTTTTAACATACTTATGGAACATTGGAGGGTCTAGAAAAACATACTTAGCCTATATAATTTGAAATTACTGACACATAATTTGCGTTAATAACAGCAAACAGGTGAAACAAACATCCTATTGTTTGGGACTTTGTTCCCAAGTTTTTCTTCAAATCAGTGCATTGTAAAACTGGTTAGAGCAAGATTTCTCAAACATACTGTTTCTGCATAATGAGTGCAAATTATGTTTCACATTAAGTAAATTAATAAAAAGTAGAAATAGCAATTTACTCAAATACTAATTGACAGACGACTAACGTGCATTCTAATTTAAATAAAAATCACCCAGTGTGGCAGCAGTCAACACGCAAGGCGTTCAAATGTTTTGACCCCTGTCCCTCCTTTAGTGTGGATATTGTGCTACTGTGTGCCAGCATCAAATCACTCGTGCCACTGAGGAGCCTGAGATCATTAGCCTGAATATGTCTCTTTGTGCTAATTATCAAGTCCAGCTTCACCTTCACTGTTGTCTAATTAGTTTGAACAAGACACCCGAGCACCAATTAAATAGATCAAATGAGAGCTTTAATAATATTATAACTAGACAAATCCTAAAGAAATGTTGGAAATTCCAGCATCACTGTAATAAAATGCTGACATCTATATTATGTATAAAGAGTGCTCGGAGAACAAATGTTAAAGTTACTAAAAGTATTTTTGTCACCATGATAACTACGCACCTAATGAGAAGCAGACTGAAATGCAGACTGACAATAAGGCTTATTTATAAACAGTTATGTGAAACTACAAGTCAGATCTTAAAAGTTATTGAACTTTGAGTGTAAGCAAAATCTGATGTTCAAATATTAATTATGTGTCTATAGGATTTCATGTTAGACATATGACAATTTAAAAAGATCATTTTGAAGATATTTTGAGCAAAAGTACAACTGAATCTTGGGTAGAGCTCAGTGAACTTTATTGGGATTTTAGAGAAAACTGTACATGAGCAGTGAGAGACACATTTTGTGAAAGAAGACAATTCATGTGTTTTAATAATTACTATATATATATGTATCAAAAACTGGATGCTGAAATTGTTAATCATGAAAAAAAATGTTTTATAAAATTTGTCAGTAAAAAACGTTTTGTAGCATAACCTAATGATGTGTGATATCACTGATTTCTTTTCCAATTCTGACACCAAGGAAAAATCAGGCTGGTGTCAGTGATACTGATACTTTGTGCAAATACACCTATTGTGTCTGAAAAATCTAAAAAAAAGTAGTTTATTTCAAAAAATACTTTGTAAATAGTACAAGACAACTGAGTAGTCAGAAGTATATTATTGTAGCGTCCTTAAATATAACACAGCCGAGCTGATACAACAGAAAAACCAGAGTACAAATCATACAAAATGTGTTATAATGGTCTAAGCAAAGTAAAATAATAGAACCAAAAAAAACACTAAAGTTTGATTATCAAGAACTACTATAACAATGA
The DNA here is from genome assembly GCA_031762555.1 of Cynodonichthys magdalenae. Classification (NCBI taxonomy): domain Eukaryota; kingdom Metazoa; phylum Chordata; class Actinopteri; order Cyprinodontiformes; family Rivulidae; genus Cynodonichthys; species Cynodonichthys magdalenae. The sequence goes on from JARVJO010000001.1 coordinate 42,750,536, forward strand.
AAACTTGAGCCCAACCTTACAGTACATAAGATGAAAATATGAAACATGTAGCGTCTACAGACTGAGCGCATGCCTCTGTGCTTACATATTACTCAGGACGAGGAAAACGTTCACACCAACCAGATATGATTTAGACAAGATTTCAAATTTTGGCTAATGATACACTTGAAATAATTGAAGTATCAAAATACTGATATTTTGATATTGGTATACTATAGCATAGAGTTCTGGCATTAGTGGTGTCAACATATCAGTATCAATCTATACATCACTAGCATAACTTTAAAACAAGGGTATCTGCACTCTCTTTATTTTTTTTAACATTCCAATTACAAATACCTCAAGCTTAAATACACAAAAGCACTGTCCCTCATTATTTTGCAGGACAATTTAAATTTTTCTACTAGTGCAGAAATACATGTCTACGAGGCCTGAACTCCCAGACGTAAAGACACCGGCTGGAGGCCATTGTTTCAATAGAGGTGCCACAAATATGAATACGAAATCAGCTTCCTCCTTTTACCTCACTCTCCAAGCCTTCACCACCCTCGTCCTCTCTTATTTTTATGTAAAGCACATTGTGAAAGGTCAAAGAAGAGATGCAGGGGAGAAAAAAACAAGAGCATGAGAGCGTCAGAGAAGAACGTGCACGTGTGCGTGCATGTATATGTATATATGTTTGTGCATGTGTCTGTGATCATGAGTGTAAGTCTATGCTGTGTGTGTGTTTAGCGGGGGTGAAGGCCTGTCTCCGATGCACGCTGTGCTCATTGAGAAGTGGTGTCTTGCGCCTGGGGGGGCAGCCTGCGAGAGGGCAGGCGGGCGGCGAGGCGCCAAAGAAAGAGGTCACATCCATATTCATCGCATTGGACATGCACATGTAAACCACTTTTAATATGCCGTGACAGGGGAAAGTTGTGCTGAGGCGGAAGGAGACAGAACGAGAGCATGAGGGGAAAGACAGAGATGGTGACAAACAGGAATGTTTGTGAGAAATGTCCACATGTGCGTCTTCATCAGGGTGTGAGCGGCCTGAATCTCGATGACCTGCAAAATCCAGTGACAAGACATGTGCTATTCATTGTGTATCAATTTTAAATATTGTTGACGACAGGGATGAGTGATGCGTTTCAAATAAAATTGACTTGATTATTAAATTTATTCGCTGCAATTCAATGTATCACAGTCAAATTAAATCAAAGGTTCATTGCGTGTTATGGTCAAAACTTGTCAATGATGAAACACACAATCTCACACAACTTGAGATCCTGTGAGATGTGTTAGGGCTCAAAGAATGTGTTGAAGGAGACTTCCAGCTACCACACCACATTTGACGCAGTTCAATACAGTTCATTTCAATTCAGTTTATTTATGTAGCACCAAGTCACAACCAAGTCACTACATAGTCTCAGGGTACTGTATAAAACATTCACTTTATAAAAGCCTGTAAAAGTTATTGATCTAAGGAAGTCAGAAAATTGGGTTCAGTCTTCATTTTGTCAAAGTCTCCCATCCCGAGCAGCACATTGGCGACAGTAGAAAGGAAAAACTCTCATTTAACAGGAAAAAACTTCCATCAGAACCAGAAGCAGGTGCAGGACAGGCGGCTATCTGCCTCGACCGGCTGGGTTTGAGAGGACAAGAGAAAGACAGACAAACAGAGAATGACTGGTCCAGGTGTCATTTTCTTCTGGAAGAAAAGCATGTTATTGATTGAAAGAATTACAAATACTAACATGTAAAATAGAGTGAGTAAAAAACGGCAGCAAAGTGTGGATGTGTAGTTCAGTATGTGTAACAGTGACTGAGCTAGAGCTTGTTTTGTGTTGGCTAAGATTAATTAGCTGTTGCAACCCTCTTGAATTGGACTGACACCAAATGTTTCTGAGTTTTAGATTTATATCCAACAATGACTGTCTGAGAGTATCATTGAAACTGGTCAAGTGATTCAGGAAGTATTCTGCTAACAGACAAGTGAGAGTTTGTGTTCTGAACGAGTCTCACTTGCTACCACACCAAATTCTTAGCTCAATATCTGTAAAACTTTTGGTCAATAATTTTTTTTTGTGTTTCTTTGGATTGATTGGTTGTGGCAGCCATTTTGAATTGAGTTGGTTCCAAAAGTTCTTCAGTTGTAGGTGTACATCCACTGATTGCTTTCTGATCGTTAACACAATTTATCCACTGGTTCATGAGATATTTTGCTAACAGACAGACAGATGACACTGATAGTTAATCACAAACTTTAAAAAACTGATTTCATGCAAGCAATAAGCACTTTAAGCATGTCTTGTGAATTCCTTCCTGCTACTACCATACTTTGGCACAACATCTGTAAAGTTGGTTGAGTTAAAGTCATTTTGTGTTGCTTAGGTGGGGCGGCCATTTTGAATGGGACTTCCTCTAAATAGTTGACCTGTTATAGATGAGACATTTAAAGATTACTTTCTAATTGCTTCAATAAAGTCTGTCCAATTGTTCATGACATATTTTGCTAACACTACAGACAAACTCACAGTAGGACAGAGACAGACAAAAACATTTTTGCCTCTCGCCCTCTGCAGCAGCGATAAAGTAAATCCAAACTGCTTGTAAAATACAAACTCTATGTATGCAACATTACTGAAAAGTAGTCAAACAAATTTGTTCAAATAATTTTTTTTCCTTTAACTAAATAAATTCCAACAGCTTCACACATACACCCCCACACACACACACGCAACAAGCCATTTTAAGCAAACCAAAGTGTATCAAAAGACTCCAAGACAAAAAAACAAATGCTTGTTATTATAGGGCACTTTCAGGTCACTGGGCGGCATATCATCTTCACATCATAGCAGGAGGCCCAGTTGCTAGTTATGACAATGTGGCATTATATGGCAGCTTTTGAAGTCTGCCAGTGACAGACTCTCAATGTAACTGCCTGTCACAGGCCTCTGCTTTGAAGCTGGGAGTGATGAAACAAAACAAAAAGAGGGAAAATTATAATCCCATCGAGTTATAGAGTCTGGTCAAAGGTGCACCTTGGAGGTTTTGAGAAAGCAGCATTAATATGATGCGGAAGTACAGTCCTAACATGAATTGTTTGTAGTGTTTACAGTGAGACTAAAGAGGCAGTTTAGGTTGATATTTATATGTTTATACCTGAATGAACCCACTTCAGATCTTGGGGAAAGATGGAGTTACGTTGGAGGACAGATTATACTATCAGTTTCCATGCTGTTTTTGTGAACTTGAAAAAAAAATGTGTCTACCCTTCTTTTACTATAGAAGACAATCTCCATCTGGAAATGTGTTTAGAGACAGTTAAGTTAAAGTTGACTCAAATTTCCGAGCACTTTTATTCTCTTGCGAGGATCAAAATTAGCTTTGATCTATAGTGGACCGAAGTATGGTGCTGGTTTTATTTTGGGGGCCAATTAAGGAGACGGGCTCATGCTGTCCAGCAGAGCACAGTGCAGTGAATCTTTCTGAGCTTTAACCTCCAGCTTGCTTCGAACAGTGGGGAATCCTCCTCAATCACTATAAGGAGGTCATCTCTGTCTCAGTCATATTTTAACCAGCACCAACACACCACGGGGAACTGTGTAACAGGACATCAGTGGCTGTAACCTAAGCACCAAAATTGCTTTTTGACGATGTACCCAGTGTTTTTTCAAGAGCCTGACCGGCCCCCACCTTCACGAGATATGATTTAATCATTTTTCTCACTTACTTTCCTCAGCATGGGAGCGCAGGAAAGAGAGGCGAGCGAAACTGAGAGGAGCTAGAGGGAGGCAGAGGAAGGCATTCCAGAGCGGTGAAGAAGGAGACACATTACAACAGTCATTTCCGCAGCAAAGAGGAGAAAACCTCTTACAAGCAGTTCCTAAAAGGATCTGGTCACCGAGGCTGAAGCCAGGCTGCTCCTCTTGAGAGGTCCTGAGGGCAAAAAAAAATAAAAAAATCTGAGCAGGCTTTTAATCAAGAGGCCATGGCTGTTATACAAACAAGAGCCTGAGCTGATGTCATCTTGAAAAATTTTCCTTAAAACCCAGACCTCTGCTCCATTTATTTAGATTCTGTGTTTTTTCTTTACCAAACAGTGTCCTTTTTTTTCTTGTATAAATTGAAGATAACATCTTGCAGGCAGCGTTACGAAATGGAAACTCAACAGTTTGTGTCGCGTAAGGAAATAACAAATAATTTTACAGCTGAACTCCTCTCTTAAAATAAACTAAAGCTGTCTAAAATGTGCATACAGAAGGCAATCTCCTGTTGCTAGCTTTAAATAAACACCAATTTTTCTGAAACAGGTTCCCCACTGAATGAAAGTCATCTCTCATCTCTTTGCTCATCTCATCGCTCTCTCTCGCCTCTGGATAATTTTGTTCCCACATGCTGGCCGAATCAGCGGTTGACACCCACTTGAGAGCTCTGAAGCACTGTGTACATATAACCACAAGTGGTGTTACTGTTACCAGGGATCACCTTACCCGCTCACATCAGTTACAAGTCTGACAGAAGCTTAGTGAACTTATGGCATGGATGCTGTGCTACACACTGCACATCATCCTCATTACTCATCCTGATGAGAATTTCCAACCAGTCGATATTTTCCATGAAAAAAAAAATCTGTATTTGTAGATGATTTTAAAATGTTCATATGCCAAATTTTGAGTTTTTCTTTCAAAATAAACTTTAATTTATATATTATATGTGTCAAAATAAGGCCCGCGGGCCAAATCTGGCCTGATGTGAACCTTTGAGCTGCACTTTATATAAATATGATTAATGAACTGCATATAAAAATCAATATATAATAAACTGAACTGTCTTTACATGAGGTTTGCCTCATTTGACCAGCATTTATTTTTCATTGATCTCAGACAACAGGTCACAGGCTTAGCTCTGTGTAAGGTAAACTTCTCCCACTGAGTTATTCATGTCTTTTTAACGTGTCCTTGTTCTTCTACACAGCACAGCTCCTTCTTTCACTTCTCTAGTGCGTAACCTACACGTGATCATAATGACGAACATCATTTATGCAAATGTAATTAGGCCAAGAAACACGATAGCGAGGCACAGGTTGGAAATTTACCATCGAACTCACAGGCTCTAAACATTCAATTAAAATACTGAATTTCACTGGATTTAATCTAAACTTAATAAATTAAGCAGGGGAAGTTGGGTTTGCCATGTAGCAGGCTGACCACTGAATGCCAGTATCACACTTATGGTTAGTCATTGATTCCACTTAACTTAAATACTCCAGAAGAGTTGAATGTCTCATACGTATTTGTTGTTGGGGGTAGTGCTTCAGTGTTTTACTCAGAGTGAGTTAGACCAACCTGCACAGACAAGGCAGCACAGAAAAAAATAAAAATGTGTGATTAAATATCAGTTGTATGTAGCACTAGTGTTATAGTATTATATAGGAATTGATGTCAAGGAGAATATTAAAAACATCATTAAAAAGGGAAAAACTGAAAAAAATAAGGCTTACTTTGAATATACTTTTACATCTTTCATCTTCTGACTCAAGAAGGCTCAGACTCAAGCTTGTGTTCAAAGCTAAAATAAGGGCAGGAGTCATGTCTTAGATAAAACAAGGTGTATATGTCACTGGCATGTCCAGCAATTTATCACTCAACACTAACGTTCCAGTTTCAGTTTGTGTTCATTGAAACGACCAAGCTGCGTCAAAATCAATCTAAAAAAAACTGCTTCATCGCTCACCTGTGTGTTTTCAGTGATTTCTGTGACAAAATAAACTTCCTGGTTCCTGCCTGGTTTATGTTTACACACTGAGAACATGGCAGCTTGTAAGCCAATAAGCTGCTGTTGTCCAGGTTCAGCTAAGTTTGGAGTTTCCTACATTCATGAGAATATTCTGTTCTAGTTGACAAAACTGGGGATAATCTTATGCAAAATCCAGTTTTTTAGCTGTTAAATGTTAATTGTTTTGTATTTGGAGTTTCTAGGAGTGCAGAAATGTTTAATTTCTCCCAATGCTGTATTGCAGTTCAATTTTCTATAGACCCCAGCTGAATGTTTTAAATGTGAAAAAGAAAGATTTGAAAACACGTCTCCTTTAATGGATGCATCATTGCTGTTTTTGTCTCTGTGCTATATACATTTATACATGAGCTGAACTGGGCTTCATTCAAATAACTGCCCTGTGGATTTTGGTGACATTTTGCCACATAACAAAATAAAGGATGCAATACTGTTTTAAAAAAAGATTCAGTAAAACTGAAAATACTAACTTCAGTGGTACTGAATATTTGCTTTTTACTTTGGTCACTAAACCAGTGTTTTTCAAAGTTGAATCCATTATTAACATCAATCTGGTCTCTGATGTGTCTTGGATCTACAATCCGACACCAAACACCAACCTTACAGCCACAGATAGCTCATCATGATTTATTCATCTCTAATTAGCTGTTGTTCATTTAAAATCGTGAAACCACAGACTGGAAAAGACAAAACTCATTCCCGCGTCTGTGTCTATGTTTAGTCTGGACCAGGTCTGACCGATCCACCTTTCTGTATATGATAGTGCCACGATCCATTATTCACCAAAGATCAGGTTTAAAAGCACGGCTGATGTGCAGTATTCATGAGCGAAGGAGGCAAAGATTGACAAGATTTTTTTTTTCCAGATTCTTTTCCATCTCAGACAGTCTGAGAGACGGTTTTAAGGATGTTGATGTTTGCATCATAAAATTCTTCTTATATTTGTTTTGGAGACTCACCTCAGCAGAGCAGCTTTTCCAGGACAATCCATGGTTGAAACGTTCGCCAGATGTAGAGCGAGAGTCTTCTTTCCAGACGGGTTTCAGAATTGATTATTCTTTTTGGTACAACTGTGAAATATTTAACAGTAAAATTGCTCTCCGTTTTATTTTTATTTATTATGGTTTGATTTTGTTTTTCGGTAGCTTTTATAGGGGAACCATCCTGTTTTTTTTGTTTTGTTTTTTTACACAAACACAGATAGAACTTCCCTGCTACTGCAAACAGAAAAAATTCAACCACAATCCATAAAATGACAACTCTGAAAGACTTTGAAGGAGAGAGTAATAGTTTGGTCTTGCATTGAAGTTTTTTTTAACAAAATGTACCCTAGCAGCATGTGTGTAATGGTTGTCCAGCAAGAAAAAAGTACTTTAATTGCCAAAATTTTGCAGTGTCTAATACCCCTGCAGCTGTTTTCCAGGACCAGACTTTATGACTCACTATATAAATATTTTATCTGCACCATAAATATAGCTCTAGTCTATGATGTTAGCTTCAGTCGAGTGCTTATTTTGGACCATCAAGAGACCTACAGAGGCTAAATTGGTTTTGGCCCATCGATCTTTTTCACATTTTGCTTCTCGTTGCGTTACTTTTCCTCAGCAGGAAGAGACAGATGATACAACAACTTCTTTGAATGGCAACTGAGAGAGGAAACTGTCATGAGTGAAAATGTTAAAACAGATTCTTAATGTGTGACGATGTGTCCTTTGCAGAAAAGGTTGCTAAGTATGTAATACTTGGCAGCTGCTTTGCGTCTAGATCTGTGCAGACCTTGGAAAACATCTTAATGTCTCTGGTCTTGATGAATGATATGAAAAATTCTGGATTCTTCCAAAGTTTACTTTGGATGACCAGCTTGGAGGAGTTTGATATATGACTGTTAATTTTATTTTTGCAGTTTTGAATCGCTCTCCGCAGCAGACCCTTGTCTTTAAAGTCTCCCTTGAAGCAGCTGTACTGTGAGTGCACATTCCTCTACCTTAACCTAAGACACGCACTAATTCCCCGGCTCTGTAATAATGGATGCGGCAATGTTTTATTCACCTGTCAAGACTTTAATCAGCTCTTTGATTTCCTCTGTTACACACCTTGCCTTGAAACTTAGTCTGTGCGTATCCTCTGATATGACAGAGCCAACTGAGCTCGCCAGCCGGCTGCCAACAGGAGAGCTGGAGGTGGCAGACGGAGTTGCGGAGGAAGTGCTATGTTTGCGTGCTCTTTTCATTTTTTTTTTTTCCTTGTAAATGTGTAGATGTGTTTTGAAATTTGTCCCATGCATGCATGCATGTGGTTGTGTTTGTCTGCGCAAATGCTAATGTGCGTGACAGGTGCCAACTCCTATGTCAGGAGTGAGGTCACACCCTCCCGCCTCGTCTTAGGTGTCTGCAGAGGTTTGCATCAACTCAGCAAACGATAGGGTGAACACCTTTTACCCTTCTACACAACCCCGTACCCCACATGTGAACACCCCCCCACCCCCTACCCCCTTGGATCTCATTAGCCTTCACGCTAACAGCAGGCCTCGAGACAACTTGGGAAAACAGGGTGAGTCTTGAGCACGTGTTGGTCACATGTTTTTATTAATGTGCTCGTTGCACATTTGCTGCTAGGTTAACTGTGATGAGTTGCAGGAGTGTCTCCTGTTGCAAAAAATATATTTACACATTGAGGTGATGTGTACAAGCTGCTTATAAATGAAAAAGCTGCCACATCAACTGATCAGAACTGATGGCATCTATTTGGGAAATTACACGTTGGTGTAGTTTTTGGGGTGTTTTAGTGAACGCAAACTGGGAATCTGAAAAAGAATGGAAAGACTTTTTAAGTTTTGTAACTGTCTGTGGTTTACTAACAATAACTGGAATAATAAAAAAAAAACATTCATCTTATTTGCATTTCACTACAAACATGTTTTCTATGTGGGACACAGTTCATGTTTTCAGTAAGTGAGTTATATGTTGTGTTTGATGAAGAGCTGAGGAGCCAGTTATAAGTTAAGCAGTTGTAGACTCACATTCAAACTATACTTTTTGAGAATTTAATTGAAATCTGTTTGTTGGTTTATGCAACATTTTCTAACAAGCATACAAATAATGGCATGCATTCATTCAGACACAAGCAATTACATGATCACCAACATTTATGGTGACTAGCAATGATTACTGTATGTCACTACTTTGCTCTGGACTTCAGCAGTTGCTGTTGATGAATGGACTGAATTTTCTTCAGTAATAAATTGAATGTTTATTTTATTTTCCCTGAGCACAAACTATATTTGTGCTTCAAAGTAAAACTGCAGTTTTTTATTTATACAGATAAGCAGTAACTTTGTAGAAACAGGAATACACTGTGTGAGAGGTTGAGTCAATTATGAATTTTTACACTGGATCATTTACTTTGTCACTATGTTACCTGTCTACCTTAAACAAACAAATAAACAAACACACCAACAAACACATTTAGACTGTCAATAAGTGATTCATTTTGATAATTTCACCTAACTATATACACTCACCGGCCACTTTATTAGGTACACCTGTCCAACTGCTTGTTAACACTTAATTTCTAATCAGCCA
>JARVJO010000001.1:42762993-42775804 GCA_031762555.1 Cynodonichthys magdalenae
CCACGAAGAATTGAGGCAGTTCTGAAGGCAAAAGGGGGTCCAACCCGTTACTTGCATGGTGTACCTAATAAAGTGGCCGGTGAGTGTATATATATATATATATATTTTATTTCTATTAAGTTTTTTCTTTTTTCTTTAAATTTTAAAATGTGTAAGATCTGCTTTTGTTTCATCTTAATATTTATAATAAAGATGATTTTACACTGTGAAGCTGTTTTGGTCCACTCTACATGTCTTGTGTTTGTCTCCAATATATAAAACTGTTATTATTAATTAATTGCATTGTTTCACCATGTTAGGCCAAACTGGAACATTTTTATCAACTTCAATGAAGCCTGTCCTACAGATACCGAATGTAAAATGTATTTTTATTTTCTCAAAATGTTCAATACTTTTTTTTCACTTAATAAACTGTATTTGCCTGCTTCTAATGATCCATTAAAAATTATTGAAAAACCTGCAACCTTGTAATTCCTGTAGTATCAAGCAATAAGAACAGCTTTGTCTTTACACAAGAATCAATCTATTCAGAAAAGATCTGACCTTTATCCATGTTTAATTATGTGACCATGTACAAAGATAAATAGGAATGACATTTTAGTTACTTCCAGAAAAGTGTCATTTTTGAAAATATAGGAATTCTGCCTGACAGCAATGTGAACATCTAAGGTAAAATGGGAACACAATTTGTTTTATAAATTTACATCTGCTACAAAATGTGCTAAATACTACTTGTACAAATCAGACAGGTGTCTATGATCAGTGGAAGCTAATTTTCTAGCCTGCATGATTTATTTTTATTTTTGCTGCATTTTATACCTCTGGTTTGTCCCTGGGAGTGATGTCACTGTTCAGCCCTGTTTATTTGCACTTTCTTCCTCTGACATATTCCTTCTCTGTGAACGAGGCCTTGAGCTGCCAGTGAAGGATGTGAAGTGAAGCCATAGAGCCAAGCCTACTGCCGGGTTTCACATGTTAGAATGACCCAGTAAATTCTGCTGGGAGAGATCAGATTCATACTGGTAAGGAAAACCAGTCAGAAATTATTTTTGTGACTAAAATTATAAAAAGATGAGCTCATTAGATGTCTTCTGTCTGCTATTACTTTTTTTTTGGTTTGCAGAAACTTCACAGTCATTCTTTGTTCTTAATAAACACATTGACAGATTATCACTTAGTTTTGTTGTATCTGCAGTATTTTCAATTTCTGACTAAGCTTAATAGTTTCCTATAAAAAAAATTACATTGACACACTTCAAAAAGGGTTTTGCATATTTTCAGTATTCTGTTTTTTCTAAATTAATCATTCCATGTCATTTTAGGAAATGTAGATTTATTTCGCAATCGTAAAAGTGGTTTCAAAAGTCACAAAATGCCACATTTAGTTTCCCACAATGATCTCCACAAACCAAATCAAAGTTAAATATAGTTTACTACATACAGAATATGTACAATCATAAAATATATATTTTTTTACTGTAATTGTTAGAAAATACATAAACAACACTCGTAAATTGTGAAAATAGTAACTCATTATAATAGTTTAATGTAATTACTTCTTTATTTATTTACTTATTTCAGCAATGTTTAGTTGAAGCATGGATATTTGGGATCACAAGTCTGGTGTTATTTGAGGGCCAGAAGCTAAAACATTTGGGAACCCTGATTGATCTGATTGTTGATAATAAAAAAAAAAACATTGATTCTTCATTGCTGCTCCTTAATATAACCATATGATTGAATCTCTAACCCGTTTATCTGGACTCATTTATCAAGTCAAAAATGTTGTTTTTGATCATAATCAGATGTATTTAAAAAATCTGAATAAAACTTAAAACAAATTGCATCTGGTCTAAATTTTGTGAATATTTCTACTATTAAATTTGTCTTGGTTGTTTGATTTTATGATAAATGAGTCAATCTGATATAAAAGCTGTATTTTTAAAAGAAATAAACTGACGACTTTCTAAGTAAACTATATCATATTGTTTCAGATTATTCTCCTCTCATTCCTCTGCAGCTCCTCCGCAGTCCTGTGACCGCGTGTTGCCTTTGACACGCATGGTGGAAGGGCGCGCTATCGTTTTTTCTAATTACTTATTGGTCATGATCAATTAGCAACATTTTAAGGCTCTACGGTAACCTTGTATAAATACACTAGTGGGGCTCAGCAGCCATCATGGTTGACAATTAAATTGGTCTGTCACTGCTGGGCCCTTCATTAATCTCAACTTGTCATCCTTGTTTATGCTGGTTATAATGGCTGTGTGTGTGTGTGTGTGTGTGTGTGTGTTTGAGAGAAGGCCATATCAGATTTTGTAGTGAGAGGAGTTTGAAGTTGTGTCATGTGCTCGTTTATTTGCATGAATCCATACAGGCACATGTGCAGGACGTGTATATTTTTTTTGTAAGTGTGGAAATCTTTAGAATGGCGGTCATCACGCTGAAGTCGGTCGACACCCTGAAGTGATTACCTCACGTGTCCTTGACTGTTTCTCTAAATTGCTCAGAGATGTTTAGAGCCTTTCCAAATGACTTTTATAATCGCGCGCTAACGTGGCCATTTTCACCATGTGAGAACATTCAGCCCACCTTAGCGTTGATTGAATCAGACAGAAGCGCTGCATTTCACCTCAGTTCTGCAATCCCTTTGTTGATTTCCCTCAGATTTTCTAAAGTGCATGTCTAAACATAGGTTCAAGTTCATTTTTGTTGGTAATTCTTGTGCTTTTACAGCTAGTGCAATATTGAGATGGCTTACTGAGAAATACACTGTTGAGAAACAATAACTAACAGGCGTGCACACAAATACACTAAAGCTGACCTTTAACCCTCTTCACTGTCTTTTGACCCTCCTAGCAGGACACCCCCACCCCTTTGGCAAAGGGCTAGCATGATCACATACCCCCCCAACAATCCACCCTTATTGTTTTCTGGGTGGGTGTTTTATGTGGAAGACGCACAAAAAAGTGTGTAGATGCTTGTGAACCCAGGTTTGTATTTACATATGAATGTCAGAATGTATTTTGTAACAAGTTTTTGGCCACTTTAACTGTGATATTGTCAGTGTGTGTAGATTGTAAAGATAGGCATGTTTACACAAACGGCAGTGAATAATGAGAAGCTGGGGAGTAAACTTTTGAGCCTCATTAATCTCCTCATAAGTGAGTCCAAGCAAGTTTCTAAATAAAAAGTTGTTAATGATGAAGTTTAGAAGTTTGTTAGTTTTTTTTTGTTTGTTTAGCCAAGTAAAACAGATGTTGCTGCAGTGACTCTTTGATGCAAATATTGGACCAAACTTTACTATTTCCACTTGGTAACATTGGTAATTATGCACTAGTGTTCATGGCTAAACACCACTATCAGTTCAAGTCAGACTTTAGTTCAGACTTAAAACAATTAAAGAAGTAATGAAAATCAGAGTAAAACTCATACACACATGTAAATCAGAATAAACTAAATGAAAAAAAGTAAAAAAAATCCATTCACTAGGTTTAACTTGAATGTCTTACCAAGGGTGCCACCAATGTGGGGGTGTGGGGCATGTACCACCCCACTGGCATCACCCAACCAAACCGTTTTATCCTGATGACTCTGGTTTTGTTTGTTTGTTTGTTGTGCATTTGTATTGCCTCTATTTGGCATTAGAAGAATTTTGTAAAAAACAAAAAGTTCAATAAAAAATAACAGATATTGCAAAATTGGCACCCAAAATAACAAATATAATTCCTTTTGTGAAAAAAAAAAAGTCTTATTGAGAAGAAATATGAATGGTCTATATTTTATAACTCATTGATAATGTTTGGTGGTCAGGTGTGGATCCAGATGTTCATGCAGTAGGCGGGCACATGTAGTTTCAAAATAATTAAATAAATAAAGTTCAATGTTGCAGCTGTACTCTAAAAGGGATTCAAAATCCAAACAAAAAAAAGGTTCTGATTAGGAGACTTATGTCCAAAGATTTGACAAAACCTGAGTAAAACTGACAACCCTTTAACTGCTGCAGGGAGCGATTACTGAGTAAAGCAGGTGAGCCGATTACTGATTGCTGACAGGTGTGTACAGCAAGGAAAACCGAATAAATGAGGGAAAACAATGGCTGAAAAACAAAACCCTTAAAATGCCAGGCTAAACAAGTAACAACAATGCTGATGACTAAAAACAGAAGCAAAACATACATGGATCAATTGTAGTGGAACATACTGGTAAACAAGCTTATTTCCAACAGGAAAACACAAATCCATACAAACACCAAGAACCCCAACGCTGGGACAGATCAGCCTTGAGATGCAGACAACAGATCAGCACATGAAATAAACATAATATACCAAACACATGACCATTTGTTGTTTTTTCATCAGACTGTTAGTGTCCTTTAAGTGATGTACCTTGACTGGCGTGCACACGTGCACCCCCGTGCACTTCCTCCCTACGCACACACAAACACACACACACACATTAGGTCATAATTAGCAGGGTGTCCATGCTTCACTGGGTTTGTGTTGAGCAGTAGAGTGGACAGTGAGAAAGAGGGAGGAGGGTTGTGTTAATGCAGACAGACACGTCACAACGGTGGGTGACTGGCATGTGGGGGCCGAGGATGGCGACATTGCTAATTAGGAATTTTTAATATTAAGTGTGTTGTGTGTGTGTTTGTGTGTGTGTGTGAAAATCCATCTGTTTAATTTCTATGTGAGCTGACAGTTTGGACACATGGATTACATTTTTCTAATCCTGGAACAATTATCAGTGATGTTAAAAGCAGTCGCAGTTGTTTTTACATTCAATATGAGAAACATACAAACATACATATTACAACAATGATATACATTGTGGTTCCTTTGGGAGTATGAGTTGTGATCTCAGTGCTGTCCCTATAACTGCCTTCATGAAAACCTCATAATTAGATAAATTACTAAAGCAATTGTGTGTAAATGAAACACAATACGTCAAGCAAATTTCTCAAACAGTATTTTCTGTTACCTAAACTTTGTTTTCAATTAATTAATTTTTGAAACGTTTTTTTTTTTCCCTGAAGAAATCGTCTCAAGGGATCAAGAAACATTTATCCACACTGATTCAGTCAGTTTTTTTTTACTTTTATTTATTTTCATTTTTGTGCTGTTGTGTACTTGTCAAATTCTGACAGCTATTGTGACAAATGAAAAATTGCAAAGTTGCAAATAAACTCTATGATAGTCAAGTTACACTGTCAATAAATGCAGAAACAGGATGATAGAGCATGCCAAATGTCTTATATTTGTTTAGTAAAACGTGGATGATGGTTAAAAACCCACAAATACAAGCATATTTTTGTATGATGCTTGTATTTATGAATCAAAAAAGCTAATGTTAGCATTATGACATGTTAAGGAGAATCCTTGTCAGTGACTGGTAATTAGATGGAAGTTATTTAAAGTTTAGATTTGAACTCTTCCTTCATTCCCTCTACAAAGCCAAGGGTCATCTCTGCTACTAATCCTGTCTGACTGATCTTAGCTGGTTGCACTGCATGAACCAGTGCATGTCTGAACACACAGATCTATCTGCATATGTGCACATCCCTGCACTGCATATATCTTCACCCTTTGCCTCCTCTTCTCTTCCTTGTTCCAGCTGAGTAAGACCAGGCTCGCGTCATTTCACATCAGGGTGCCTGTCGGGGTCAGAGGTCATGTGTAATAGCCCATTGCATCTCAGAGCACAGTAAGTCTACTCCAGCAGCAGACACACTCCACTGCCCTCCTCGTCACCTCTCAGTCCTTTTATCAAAGCCCAAACAAAGACGGTGTGTGTGTGTGTTTAAGTTTGCTCACATTTTGGAGTTTCAAGTCACTGAACCCTAAAAGCGAGAAGAGAATTATAACTTGTCTGACTTTTGGCTGAGGCAGAAGAGAATTTCACTTAATCAAAAGTTGTCAAAATAGGGTTTTTGTTTTTGTTTTGCTCTAAAATAGGATAAAATCAAATATTGACTCTCAACAAAAATTCAGTTTGGGACTTTCACAACTCCTTTTCTTCACAAAAATGACTACCTGGATGTAACTGATTATGAATCCATGATTATTCATGTATTCCTCAATTAATGCTCAATTTAATAACAATACAATGTTAAATTTATGTATTTAGTTTTATGGGCTTTAAAGCTCACCGACCTGAGCTTGTAGTCACTTTTGAGTAAAATAAATTATAATGTTTCAGAATATTTTGATCTAATCAGGTTGTACCCACACCTCTCACACAATGACCCCTGGAGGTAGGCAATAGAAATGGGATTTTTTACTTTTACATGGAGACATGATTCTTTCGATCCATTCCTTTCGAAGAGCCATTCAAAAAAGTAAATCCTTTGAATGGTTAGTCACATGGTGCAGCTAGTGATGTATTACAGCTAAATGTTACAAGTACTCCTCATCAGAGGGGTAACATAGTCTCCTCTAACAGAGCCTCTGTCCCAAGTTGGATGGATGAATGGATTATTATGAGAACAACAAATTTATTACAGATTACTAGTCCAGTATAATTTTGTCAGTGAAACAAGAGAGAATGTCCAAATTGCAAATGAAAAATTTTGATAAAGTGTCTAAATTGTGAAAAATATCAACAATAACAACAAAAAAGAAATGATTAACAGAAATAAAAAACAGTTATTTCTGTTACACAATAATTTGCAATAACTGGTCAGTTTTGACCTGGAACAGCTCTGATGTAACAAAGTTATAACATTACAAACAGTCCAAATTTATTTTAATGTAAGCTACGCAAATTTTGTTTTTTTGTTAAAAAGAAAGATAATTAATACTAAAATGTCAATGTGAAAAGATTTGATCTCACATAGTCTGACATCTAGTTTCAGTTTGATAAAGGTTTGAACCTGTAAATTTAACATTTTTTGAAAGTTCATGTCTCAAAAACAAGAGTTACATCTTAACACCTGATCCAATAACTGCCTTGCCTGTGACTTTTTATATCAGTGTCATGAAATATTTTCTGTGACATTAGTAAAGTTCATGCTGTGTAGTTTTGCTGTGATATTTGCATTTGCATAGTAATTTATCACCATGAGCTCTTTTTATGAACGTGTGTGTTATTACACTGCGGTGGATGGTGGCAGTTAAGAAGTAAGGAAAGTGTCAGCGTGAAGATGAAGAGAGAATAAATAATGACCTCTCTAAATTTGAATTATGCATTGATACAACACTGGCATAGCTTTCTCTATTTTTCACACAAGGTCATGTCTGTATTAGTCTAAATTTATAGCATTCCTGGAAACTGTTGCTGAACTGTGGAGGGAGGAAACAAAGGAAACACTTAAAAACTTTGAAGAAATATATTTGTTTTTTGCTTGTGAAAGAGCCAATGAGTAAAACACTATTAAAATGTAGGGAAATAAGTTTATTTATTTAAAGAAACGTCTCCTGATTTTCCCTTAACAAAGCAACAATTTCCAGGTTGTTTTGCAGCAGTAGCTATTTTTTTTATTTTTTTTTATCTGGATCTCATTTTCACCTCTGTCCTCACCTGCATGACAGCCCTGCTAATTGCATCAGTAGCATGTAAACACATGAGTGTAGCTGACACTTGTAACAGCAGGCCAATAGGTGAGACACACACTAAAACTGTTTTGTGAAGATAAAAAAAATACTCATTACAATTTAAAGTGTAATAATCAAGACTCTGCACATCATTAAAAACATGAGAAAAGACAGATATACAGGGTTTGAAATAGTTTTTTCTTTATTTAAAGCAAATGTATTTTTTCCCTTTTAAAATTGTGCAGTTTCAGAACTTTTTTTGTACTGCTGTAGCAGAAAGTACATTTAGTTTTATTGATTTATGTTGGATAACTGGGTAAAATAATAATTATGGGATGGTGTGTTTGAAATAAGTCACAATTCCTTTAATCATGCAGTAAAACAGATGACAATAAAAGGCACAGCACTTAATGAATGAATGCATATCACCTTTTACCTCTGACTAAAATAATTTTATTTTATGAAGAACAATTTTCTAGCCATTTTTATCAAAGCTTGAAAATAGTTTTAAAAACTCTCGTGCAGAATCTGTTGGAGTTCAATATTTAGGTTGTAAAGGAGTCTCAGCTACAACAAACTTTAGCTGATTTTGTCTTCATTAGATACATTTTGTGTTTGTTTAAACTGATCAGCTTCTTGAATTAGGAAAAATACAAAAGTAAATGAGTTGAACTTGTAGATTTTTTATTTACTTTCAGAATGTTTCATTATAATTCCATCTAGTAGATTCAATTTTTTTTTCTAATAAACAGACACAGACAGAGCAATTTCAGATAAATAATTTCTAAAGTCAATTACGTGTTTTCTTTGTTTGTGTTTTTTTTAAATGTTTTATTACCTATAATTTTATATATCTTAGTCTGACAGAGCATTTACTTTAAATCTATATCTGGGTCCAAATGTTTTTAATTTTGAACAGTTGTACTGATGTAACACGCAGCAAGACATGGGACAAACAATGTTGATGAATGAGATGCTGAAATTAAAAGGATGCAGGTCACTTTTTAAATAAAACCTTTTAGAAATTGATCACATCTATTATTATAAATGTAATTTTAGAAGTGTTTTTGACCACAAACTAACACAAAAGCAACAAAATCAAAATACTGTAAAATATTTTATTTTTTGCTACCTTTTTGTTATCTCTTGAACATTGGACTGATTTATTTCTCACCCACAAATTAGATAAATCATTGTTAGTGTCACTAAATCCATTTTGTTTTATTTTTTTGCTCAGCTCTTATGTGTGGTGAGATTTTTTTATCATAGATATTCTAGGCATCTATTACTCTATATAGGAGATGATGATGTTGTGGTAAAAAATCCTGTATCGATCTGTTGTGTTTAGTTTTATGTCAGATTTGATTTTCTCCAGATAAAATCCTGTTCTGTGTATTGTTGCATAAAAACTGATTATTTCAGGATTTTCTTAAACACCCATCATGGTTTGCTCAACAATGGAAATCTGTGGAGAACTGGGCAGATTAAAGTTCTGTATAGGCCTCACTTTATGACCAAGGATTAATGTGTGTGTGTATGTGTAAGTGACATAGTGATGTCACGGCCTCACATTTTCACATGAGAACCTGATAGCTCTGAACAATCCAAGTCGAGCAATTTTTGGCTCAAGTGCTCTCGACATTACAGAGAGATAATTGTGGGCTTTGTGTCTGCGAAGCCTCCAGAGATCCAGAGGTTCAAACCCTCTTGGGTTTCAGACACTTTGATGATGAGTTTAATGCCTGGAAAAACATTTACCGCCTCAGAGATCACAGATGGTATGATGTAAATGTAAAAGTTTTCAAGTTAACCCTCACCTCATGGTATCAAGGGATGATGTCAACTTTAGATTTGAGTTTTTCAGACTCAAATTGTCTCAAGTTTTGCTGAGTATGTTTTCCATCAAATTCCACATTCACCTTTAACCTGCAATGCCATTATCATAAATGAGCATGATTTATGTTATTAAGTTTGATGAGTTAATGGGAACTTAATTTATTGGGATCTATATTATATAGTGACTTCTCTGATCAGGTCAATCAGTAGTAATCATTAAAAAACTCTGTGAATACCTGCTATTTTAAAGAGCAGTTGACTTTAATTTAACATTAATGGTGGATTAGAGTAATGCCTCACATCAGGAGGGTTGCAGCTTCTGTTTGGAGTGCATGTTCTCCCTTGTGCACCTGTTTTCTTAATCTGGTTTCTTTCCACAGACCAAAAACATGCATGTTAGATTTGTTAGTATCTCTAAATTATCACTGGTGTGAGTGAGAAAGTGAATTATTGTTTGTTTAATTTGCCTTCATGTGTCCCTGTCCTGGGACAAGTCCCTGTGATGGACTTGTGACTGGTGCACTCTGTGTCATGCCCAGTGACTGCTGGGGAGAGACCAGGTCCCCGTGACCCAGAAAGGAAAAGCAGGTGCTGATAATGAATGAATGGCTGGATGGTGGACTGTAGTAAAAGTGTTTTAAATCATGCATGAAATATGTGTTTAACTTTCTGAGTGAGGAAGTTTCTGGGGGAACAAATATTGTTTTTATTCGACCTTGGCACATGCTTGTGAAACTAGCTAGTAAAATACAGTGTTAGCTCTTTAATGTATGCACCTGAACCATACAAACTAGGTTGCATTGTCTAGGGGGTTTATTCACATCAGCAAAGTCCCTTGGTCCACTTGTTTGGTCCGAACCAAAAGCGGACTTTATTATTATCATTGTTTTTTTGTTTGTTTGGTGTGGTTTGCATTCACATTGTGCTCTTTTGCAAGCAGACTATAATTTATAAACAAAGATGGATAGAAATGAGGGGCAGGACCGAGCACAGACCTGGAAAAACAATGGTGCTGTTAATAAAACTGCAATACTATTTAGAATTTAAAGAGCAGCTCCAAACAAAACCTAGTTTGTCTGTTTGCAATGTATTTCCTGAAATGGTTAATAAGATTTAGTAAAATAAAAAAATGGATGCACTCTGCAATCAATTAACTTTTGGAATCAACCCAATTCAAGATGGCTGCCATGAACATAAACATAGCAATAAATCTGTCTCGTTGTACAGATGAGTTAAAACTTGGTGTGGTAGTAGCTGAGTGTCATCACCAACCCATACTTTGAGAGCTGACAGAACTTAAGATATTGTGCGACACGGTGCATATCGTAGCATTACCTGCTGTCATGTCTCATGATATTTTTAGTTTAAATCTGTCATGAAAGACATCATTGCTTCAAGAATTGCCATGATTTAAATTGTATTGATTTGTTTTTCCTTTCAAACGAAAGTTTTTTTTGTTTTTTAGCATTGCTACAATTGTGTTATAAAAGCATTTACAACAATCACTTTGGTCTCAATTTTCTGATAAAAAAAATGCTGGTTATTTGTTATTTTTGGTAATTTGTGTGCAGAGAGAAGATTCTGTTGCGTGACTCTGTTCTGCTGACAATTGTAACAAAGCATTTTTTACCCTCTTTAATATTTCAGTCTTTTACAAGAAAAAAAAATCATTTTTTTTTCAAGCCAGTTGCCTTGAAGCAAAAGAATACCTTTAAAATCGTAAAACATCTTTAAATAGTGTGAGCGTGAAAAAGGTGCAACCTATGTTTTACACTTAACCATTATGTTTTAGAATAGTTCACACCTGTCAGGAAAATATCCTTATAGGACTTTCCATTCTTCTGATGAGTCATGAATGCATTTGTTTTGCTTGTAGAAACAGATACATGTGTGTAAAAGATAACAGAGATATTAATCGGCTTTGGAAATGACACAAAATAGGGCATCATAACTTAGTTTTTACGCTTCCAAATTAAATAATCTGTGGCTCAGTTCTAGAGCCGTCCTCTCCAGACATAATCAGATTAAATCCCAAAGTTTAAAGTTGTTCCTCCGTCACACTGATATATTTATGAGCTGTTGACGACCCATTTTTCCCCTTGGACTGTTTTTTTTTTTACTTGACAATGAAGATGTACAGCAGATCAATCATCATGTTGATTTTTTAATTTATTTTTATTTTTTTATTTTAATTTGATGATTTGAATAAATACAAAACAATATTAACAATGTTGACAATAATAAACAGCAACAGGTTTAGAAAGCAGAACCATTTTGTTTCAATTAAATTGTGTAAATGCATTTTTTTTCTTTTTACAACTTTTTTTAAAATCTAGATTACGGTGAAAATATTGTGTCATTGTCAAGCTCAAATGCTAATCTCATACATGTAGCATTAATCTTGTGTTTTTAATAATTCTCTTTACTTTGACAAACTGCAATTGATTGATGCTGTAAGCAAACAATATCAAATAATCCCTCTGTCTGAAATATTGCCTTTTTTCTATAAGCACTTTCAAGATATGCATTAAGTTTAATTTTCCTTTTTGTTTTTGCAGCTAATAACTTCTGATTTCTGCTTCCTTGAGCTCAATCTGACAATCAGTAACAGTTTCAACCAGTTGCACATCAAAGTAAAGAAACCTCTGGTGTTTTGTTTTCCTCTTGCTCCTTTTTCCTCCTCTGGTTGTTTATTTTCCAACCAATCTTCTGCTTCCAGTTGTCGTATAAACGTAAAAGCTCTGTAGTTTGTTACAGCAGACAGAGCTGTAACACTCATCGGATCAAATATGCTTTCATTTTGAACAGATTCATATTAGCCTCAGTGTGACCCCATGATGATAATGAATGAGCAGAGAAGCTATAAAAATCTAAGGTGAAGAAAAATAAATAGTCAACTTGTGGGGGTGAAGATAAATAGAAGAAGGAAATCCAGAGTTGGAAATTAGAAAGAGATCACAGATGAGTGTGCTAGAGTTTCACAAAGTCACACAAACACCCTGTTCCTAAACCTTTTTAGCACCCCACTGCAAAGGTACAGAATCTGACTGGTGGTTTAATCCAGCCCATGTGAACTCCACAAGTTGCCAAACACCATTTGCTTCTCTGGAAAACGAGCCTGTGACAATTTGAAGCCGAGGTGTTGATCCAAACTGCTGTTACCCCTCAGAGCTGCGTTCTTCAGACTTTCGACTGACACTTTCTGGCACCTTGTGTTGATCTGTCTGTTCAACATTTCCCAAAATGATTTGTTGGTTTTGGTGTTTAAATGTTGTCATTTGCATCTTTATTTTTTTCTTCCCAGAATCTGTCAATCTAAATTTCTTTTATTGTTACATTAGTTTTTTTTCCCCACCAACAATGTGCTGCATTCCCTGATTTGAACATGCAAATGATCGGTTGTTTTCTTCAACATCCAAAAAAATGAATTAAGACGAGTA
>JARVJO010000001.1:42780625-42795003 GCA_031762555.1 Cynodonichthys magdalenae
TAAACGTGCAGCAGCCCATCAGCCTGCAGCTCCTGCAGCAGTTTCCTGTGAGATATTTGTGGAGGGGGTTGGGGGGGAGAATGACTTTCTGCAGGAGAGTTTGTGGAGTTCTCTTACAAGTTGTGTTACAGCTGACCCTGTTCTCAACTTTGACCTCTGACCCTAGCAGAGATCTGTCATGAGAGGGAGATGCTGAACACAAAATGGAGCCTGGTTCAGGAGTCAGAAAGAGAGAGAGAGAGAGAAACAGACTGAGGCTGAGAGGGTTTTACTGCTCACAGAGGACTCATTTATCCTCTGTATCACCCGGCTGGGATTTTTTTTTTCCACCTCTCCTTTGCTTTCTCTTTTGTTTTCACTGCAGGGACACTGTTGCTCTTTCTTCCCATACATCTCCGCGCTCTCTCCTCCTGTTTGTCCTTCACTTCCCCTCATCCTCTCACCCAGACTCTGTTTGATTGTTTTTTTTTCTCTCTTTTCTTTATTTTCTTTCTTTCTTTCTTTCTTTTTTCTTTCTTTTATTTATTTGTTTTGGACAACAGCATGCGGTCACCAGCGGCCACCACCTTCAGACGGCGGATTCGCGACGGCGCGGGGACTTTTGGGGAGTGATTCTGAGAAAGACAGCAAGTCTTTAACAAGAGCGGAGGCCTCATCAGCCCGAAAGAGAGAGAGAGAAAGAGAGACAGAGATAAATGTATGCTAATGAGATGCAACACATACCAAAAGGAGTTTGGGTAGGCGAGGCAGGCGCTGGCCGAGCTCCTGCTGAGCTCTGAGGAAGATGAGCGGCTCAGGTCAGAAGAATGGCAACAGAAAAAAAAAATCTTTCTTTCTTTCTTTGCTCATGAGGGCACAGACAAAGCCAAACTGGTTAACAAACAATCAGAGAGCAGGAGTGACTGCATTAATGTTCATGTGCTCCACTGCTTTAACTGGAGATGGACATGTTTGCTTCACAATCAGACTTAAATGAATTTTAAGAATTTGAAAATATGAAAATTTAGCTTTAAGCCCTTTTTAAATTAATACAAATGTAACAGTAAATCATTTTGACATCTTCAACTAAAGTTAGTTATTACTGCATCAATATGTGCACAACCTTTAAGTCTGTATTAAAATTTATCTGACATCAATAAGAAAGTACATTTTTATTTTTTTTTAGAGTGGGAAACATTGTTTTTATGTGTTTATTAAAATAGTTATGTTTTGCATTTTCTCTATTTTTAAATGTTGTCTTTTATGATTATTTCTAAGTATTTTAAATCATCTAAAAAATAAAGTATTCTCAACAGTAAATGTTATCCAAGTAAATAAATCAGAATTGAATCGAAATATGGATTGTTTTTGCCTTTATTCACTTTACTATTTTCTATTGTGAACATCATGGATCAAAACTGCGCATTTATTTGGTTAATAGTAAAAGTGTATTTAATTTATTTTTTTATTTTTTTATCGATTGATTTCGGTCCATCTAAAACGGCTCAGTTGCTGCGGCTTGGTGAGGAATGATAATACTAATAATTAAAGCTGCGCGGTCAGAGTCAGCATCAGCACCGGAGCTTCCCGCGGCTCCTCCTCGCTTGCGTGGCCGCTCGGAGCATCGCTTCTGCGGGGCTTTGGTGCTCCGTTTACCGGCTTGTGTGACGTGTTGGCCGTTTTAAACAGGAAATAATGATTTTTAAAAAACAAATCAAAGAATGGGGGATACTAATAGTTAAACGGAGGAGAACCTTTTTTTTCTTTTTTTTTTTCTTCGCTGCTTTCGGATGAGAATAGGAAAAAAAAAAAAAAAAAAAGGAAAACAAATCCGTTGGAGAGAAGGAGAGTGGCACCTGATGATGTCGACTCTGACACGTGTTAATTGCTGCTCAGCTCTCCTCATCAGGGAGCCTCAAATGATTTTAGCGCTCCGGGGGCCACGGCACCCTGTTTGCTTTGCTGAGAGAGAGAACTGGCCCTGACTTCAGATCGCACAAATAAACACTTTTTTATTATTTAACAAGGCGCGCGGACTTTTTACTTACCTGGAAATGAACTCAAATTAGAAAAAATATGTTGGGAATGAATCACATTTATTTGTTTAATACAACATTTTAAAAGCGTTTTTTTCTTCTATGATGCATGAGATTGCATTTTTATTATTACTTTCTGGATCTGTTGTAAAATGAGTTTTAACTTTATTTATGTTTGTTTGATTTTTGCTGTTGTTTTTGTGTGTGCAATGGTGCTAAATAATAAATTAAGAGGTGAATTTAAAATATTTCATTCCAGTTTGATTCTTAAAAATATTAAAAAGAACTGATGACACTCATGATAAATTCTAATATCTGAATTTCCATTTCAAAAAAATATTTCAATTTCATCTTTTTCATTAATGGTGTATAAAGAAGTGACAGTGATGCGGAATCAATATTCAAAAATCAGATTAAACTTGATAGATTGAACCATGAAGCACATGTATTTTGCACCCAATCAGATTGATTTTCCTCATTTAATAAGATTATATTTTTCCACCTCCTCACAGGAAACCCATTTTCACCTCAGAGCCACATGTAAGCAGGGGGTGGTCCTCCTGCTCTCTGCTACTTTACCTGTTGTGTTTTATGGCTTTGCATGGTGAGTTAGAGGGTCTTTGTTGTTGCCCAGGCAGCTTGAGGTTTGGCCCACTTGTTTATGACACCAGTAATGCTGGTAATTGTTATTGTTGAGATTACCTGTCAAGAAGACCAGGACAGGAGGGGAGAGAGGGGGGGGGGGGGAGCTCAGAGGCAGGCGTTGCTCCCCTGACAAGGGGTGACAGGGGGGTGGTGGGGGTCAGAGAGATTGGGGACTGGTGGCAGAGGAGAGGAAGCTGATGACTTCTCCTCTGATAATCAGCCACTGCGGCCTCTGGGATAATTCAGCTGTCAATGCCACCTAGCAGGGCCCGGCATCAGGGCAGCCGGCCCCCAGCTGCCCCAGCTGCCCCCCCATACATTTAGACTGAGGGAGGAGGGGGGCTGGAAGGATGGAGAAGGAGAACACGGAACGTCTTGTCAGCCCGTGTCAGAGTTTAAATGCTTGATATTAAAGCCATCATGGAACAGTTTTGAAGATGACAAGAAATAAGTGCAAAATGTGTGCCATACATAAAACATTTAAAAACCTCAAAGAAAAAAGTCTGATTTATCATCAAACTTTAGTTTTTGCCAACAATTTCAACCTTTCTGAGTAGATATTTACAACGGTTTTGTGTTTTCAGTCACATGTTTGTTCTTCTGAACAGATTTTGGTTTTACTTATAATTTCACATGAAAGGGTTAACCTTCACTAACGTGACTAAACTTTATGTAGCAGCTCTTCTGTTTCCAGATAATGCAAAGTTTTGCAGTCATATCTTATTATTAATTATTATTATTGTTTTAAATTTAATGTTTTATGCAGAGCAATTTTATTTAATCCTTTAAATTCTACCTTTATTTTGCTTTTCAGTGTCTCATTGTCTTCCCGGACACGTTTGCATCATTTCAGGACCAGCAGCAGCTAAAATGGCAGGCAAATCACTTTTGGAATGGTTTTTTAGAGCAGTTATCAGTGTCAGCCCTGCCAGGCTGTCTTTATCAATAACACTGTTTGATGTGGAGGGGAGGGAGTGGGTGAGTGCGGGGTGGGGGGTGCAGGGTTTTCCCTATAGCTGTCAGTTTTGAGCTTAAGAGCAGAGACGCTGCTGAGGATCTGTCAGAGGCAGAGCTGCTGGTTATCTGTTTTCCTCTGCCGGGGTTAGAGCTCGGCAGCGCCGCTGTCCCTGCGGGAGAATGTCACCGAGGAAAACAGAGGAGGGTGGAAATCTTTTTTGTTGTTGGTTTTTTATCTTAAGTTTGTCTTGTGGTTATTTGTGAAAGCCCATGTTTTGTGCTTGTACGTCACTTCTGTTAATGTCATCAAATGTTTGTTGCTCACTACTTTGAGTTCCACACATGAAGTCATGAACACAGATTTGGGGCAACTTTAAAGCATTTTATCACCTCCTTTAAGTCTTTCATTTATTTATTATTTAGATAACACTTTACAATCAGAGTATTTGTACAAAGAATTCCTAAATGCCCTATTAATATATTATTACTTTATGAAACGTGACTTGCATAAAACACTGTTAACGTTAAAGCAGGCTCATTATTTTTGCAACAAATACTCAACTTACTGACAAATCTTTGATAGTTAATACCTAATTTATAAAGAATTGCAAATTATTAAACATGATAATGTAAACAAAAAGTAAATGCTCAGTGAGTATTGTCCTTTTTATCTAATGCTTGGTTTACAAATAATAACTGCATTATTAGCTATTTGTCAGTAATTTATAAGACATTTTTTGTATAGTGGTGCAGTCAGTGAGTCGTGGTTTGATGATAGCAGTCAGCTAAAGTTAATGTTTTGTTTTGCATTTCCCTCCATTTTATATTTGCAAAGAGTTGCCAGTATTTCAAAGCAGTGTAACATCCCTCTATTTGTCAAAATGCTAATTAAACAGCTTTTGCACAACCCTTAGAAATCATGTGATGGAAGGTTTTCTTTATTCGGTTTGAAGAAATTTATTTAGCTTTTTGAGTAATCCTCCCTGAGTGTTTTGCTTGTTTGTTTTATTGTAAATTCATCCAATTAATTTCCATTTCACTCCAATGGAATCCTCGCTGCCTTTAACCAGCCGTGCTTATCAGTCTTATTGTCATGAGCCATGAATCAAAAAGCAATTACTTCATATCTTGCTTTGCATCTTTGCGCTTTTATTGCTGCGGTTTAATCCCTCATCTGGTTGACAAAATGGAACATCATCACGATCGCCATCGTCCTAACAACTTTACCAAGAAATTATATTAACACGCTCGCCCCTCGATATTAAAAGTAAAGCACAATCTCATTTCTTTTTCTTTTTTTTTATCCAAATGATGGCATTAGGCACACATGCATTTATCAGCAGACAGTACAGAAGTGAGGTTATAAACGATGCCATTCATTATCTGGCCCAGATGCAGCGATTGTTGATTAAAGGGCTTTGAATGTAACCCACACACACACAGATGGGTGGACATTAGGAAAAGAGGAGAGGCCATCTGAATAGGCTGGAGGGACATTAACGGCAACAATGATTGATATTTGCCGCGCAGGCTTTTTAATGGTATTGTTATTCCTCAGAGTTATACCCCGTCCTCCCCACATCTCGTCTCGCAGATAAATGGAGGTGTAATAATGAATAGAAATTATCCTGATTATTTTGGGTGGAGGTGTGGGAGAGCGAGCGAGGCGTGAATCATAATCTAACTCGAACCTTAACGCTTAGTCAACAACATCTCCTGGAATTTTTTTATTTATTTAGTTTTTTCTTTTTTTCCAAAAGGCTCCTGCAAATGAAAAATAGGACGATTATTTGTGTTCAGTTCGAAATTTGCTCAAATTGCTTCACCGTGAAAAGCAAAACACAATTTGTAAAAGCCAAGAATTGGATGAAGTGAAATCATATATTCTGTTTTATATTCATATAAAGTTTTGTAAAGTATTCAGCATCTTCTACCTTAATGGAAAAATCAATCTAAAAAAAATCTTTTCAGAATAAAAACTAAATTAAAACTATACTTCTGAGTCACTTCCCCAATCCCCCAGTAATCTTAATTACCTTTGTCGTCCTCAGAGCCTGCTGAGTGTTGATTGTGTGAACAGTTGAAGTGGACATCGCCAAAAACACATCATTTGATGTGAGAGGCCAGATTGTCCAAAGCAGTTGTGTTTATTGCCCTCTCTCTCTCTCCTCTGGCACCTGCTGCAGCACCGTCGGCCTGCCAGGACACACATGCAAACACACCCACCGTCTCCTTAACTCTCCTCTCCATTTAGCCTCTTTCCACCCAAATGGTGGTCATTATCACTTCTCAATTACATTCGCAGGCCTCAGCTGCTGGTTCACTGGTGGCCTGCGCAGGATTTGTGAAACCTAAAATAGAAAAAAAAAATGCATTCAGTCACTATGTGCGCAACAGAAAACACGAGTAAAAAGTAAAAAAAAATGCATCTATAAAATTGAAATGAGTCATCATTTAGTGCACATGTATGATTAGCTTGTGGATTCAGCCTGATTAAATATGGCCACCACCACGTCTAACTGAGCTTTAAAAAAACACATAAATGACCATAACTCAGTTAGTTTTACAGATATTAATCTAAAATTTTGTGTGGATACAGCTGTGAATGAGCTATAACACATATTTTGAGCGCTAACATATTGCACAATGTCTTGTCTGTTAGCAAAATATCTAATGAACTACTAGACTGATTTTGATGAAACTTTCACAATCTTCATGTTGAGTGTCCATTTACAACTGATTACCATTTATAGTCAATTCAACTCAAGATGGCCGACACAGGCAACTAAGCTTAAAAATACTAAAATGGCTACAATTCAGATCATTTTACAGATGTTAAGCTAATATTTTGTGTGGCAATAGCTGAGTCATTCACAACACATAGTCTAAGTCCTACTATGGATTTTGCATAAAACTTAAACATCAACTATTGGATTCAAATCTATTTGTCTGTTAGCAAAATATCTAATGAACTGGACTGATTTTAATGAAACTTTCATGAATTAGTCACTGAATCTACTTTTCCAACTGATTACCAATTGAAGTTGATTCAATTCAAGATGGCTGACACAGCCAACTAAGCTTCAAAACACTAAAGTGGCTACAAGTCAGGTCATGTTACAGATATTGAGATAGAATTTGGTGTGGTAGTAGCTGAGCGTTATTCACAAAGCGTACTTCAAGTGCTACTCAGTTAGCAACATTTTTGCTTAAAATATACCTGTGAGACTTAACCCTGTTTTCTTTAGCATAAGGTCTCGTGAACAACTGCACAGATTTTAATGAAACTTTTCAGATAGTTTGTCATGTCCTCTAACTAACTCATTACCGTAAATAAACTATTTTTATACATTTAACACAATAGTTTCTTGTGCTTGGGTTTTATTGAACTAGAAAAAAAATGCATCTCTCCATTAAAGCACTGTCCTCAAAACCATAAAGAACATTTTCTCTTTAACTTTTTTACTGTTTTATTTTTATTTATTTATCTTTTTTTACAAGCACCATGATAAACTCTCACGCTCCTCATTTCTGTTTATACCTTTTGTTGTCTCCCTTCTCCATTTCATCCGTACCAACATGTTGTGCACCGTTCACTCCCTTCCTCTCATCGCTTACTCCCCTCTCCTGCGGTGAAATGTTGCCATGCCTTCCTCCAACATCTTCTCCCCCCCCTTTCCTCCGCTCGCGCCACCCTTCTTCCACTCACTCAGTAATCAGGGCCAGATGGAGGCAGAGATGGTGTGATGCAGGGAGGGAGGATTGGGTTTGGTCCCAGCAGTGTCTCAGAAACGTGGGGAGCTGTCAGCCCTGCAAGGAGAGAAGAATTCTTGAGCAATAAAACAGGGATTTATCACCGCTCTACCACCGAGAGAGAAAGGAAAGGTATAGGGAGAGGGTGTGAGGTAGAGTAACGGATGGAAAAAAAAAATAAAAAATCACGAAAGTCAGATAATGAAGGGTGACGTGGGCGAGGAATGAACAGAGAGCTTTAGAAAGAGAAGTGGAAAGCAAAAGGAAACACAACTCCTCATCATTAAAACGTGTCAGATGGATGAAAGGGGTTGAAGAAAGAAACACCCAGAATGATGCGGCTGAAAAAAAGCCCCTGATGGAAAAAAGACAAGAGGGGGGAAAAAATTGCAGAAGACAGTTGCAGGATAACACCCACAGCTCATCTGCTCGGTTTGCGGCAGCAGCCTGACAAATTCTCTCCTGCCATCTGCACAATCCAGGGGCGATGAGCGTCTGTCCAGAATCTAATGCGTTCAAAGGATGTGATGTCAAGTAAAAAAAAAAAAAAAAGAGTCAACCTCCCCACTGGGCCAAATGAACCTGCTAAAATAACCGCACTCCACAATCGGCTGTGTAATTGAAACCAGAATGTGCAGGATTTGATAAATTGCTTGACCCTGCAGGAATGTTAAGGTCATAAATTTTTAGTGCATTTCGGTGGTGCTGAGATGTGCAGAGGTCTATGTTAAGAACGGCGATGTGTGCCTGAAAATCACCCAAATAAAACCGATGTGTTTCATTCATTTAAAGCATCACGGTGCCGGGGTGGAGACAAAACAACTGTGATCGTGCACTGACCGACCACAGACCCACCAAAATCCAACAACAATACCAGCTCACAGAAGACAACCTATAAATTTAGCTTTTTGTATTTTATCTTAAAGCAGTAAACATTAATTGTTGAGATAAAAGCATATAGTTGCATCATAAAACTCACTGTACACTTGACGTGAAAATATATGATCTGGTTTATGTCTAATTCAAACCTAAGGGGACACAGAAAACACTTTACAGACAAGGACAACATCAATTTATGTAACTTTTTTAAACCAAATTTTAATGTCTTCAAGAGTCCAAAAACTCTGTCTCAAATATTTATATGACCTGCCTCTTTTGAGGCAAATTATTTGTTACATTTCTACATATTTAATGCTGTATTATTCTGTTTTTAGGAAAAAAATCAAAAGATTTTTGCTGCTTTGACTCAGTGTTATTCTATTCGTCTTGTTATAAATTGTAAAATGTATTAATATTTACTGAAGCTAGGTTTTTTTTTTTAATATATCTCTTGGATGCCCAAATTATTAATCAATGCTTCTCAACTCCCCAAACTTCACATTTTATAGGTTCACACCTGCTCATGGTCACTTAATCAAGAGCATTTAATTAGCAACACCTGGTGCCTAGAACATATTAAAAGTGCGCTTAAATTATCACATTATTTCTGCATTTGTATCTTTTTTTTTGTTTTACTTCACTAAGGGTTTTTTTCTTAAATGTAGGATGTAGTGAGAACCAGGTGAGATCAAGGAAACATTACAGCAGAAACAAGATCTGCTTTGATTGGACCATAGATTTACATCTATCAGTTTACAATTTTTCAAGTGAAATAGAAAACAAATAATCACAGGTTAATTTTCATAATGTTATGACATGCCATACTGGAACCTTGGACAATAGGTGCTCAGAGTGTGTGTGGTGAACGACTCTCAGCAAACTGTCTGTAAAACTGAACTGAAGCCATGTTTGTGTTTGATAAAGTTGAGCTGTATGATGTGGACCTTTGAAAGATCAACTCCAAAAGTACATTCAATATAAAAGTACATATGACTTTTTTCTTGGAGTTGGATTAAAATAATTTGGTTGATTATTATTTTGCTAACAGGCAGCCATTGCTAACTTCAACAGTTAATGACAGATTTAAACAAAGATAATGTATAAAGCTGTGGAGTGGTGAATCACTTTGATCTAATACACCTTACTTTAGCTCAATATCGGAGAAATTAACTATAATTTTGTGTTGACTAATACTGATCAGAGTCAGAAGCAATCTTGAAACTTTAATTAACACAAAAAGAAAGGAAATTGGTGTTTGGTAGATTATTTCTTTGTTGTAACAATGCTTCTTGACAATAAATTTAATAGTGGGCACCTGATTTGAAGCACCTGGAGGTACAAGAAACTCAAAACAAGTGTCAACAGCAACAACAAAAGAAGCTGTTTGGCAGATAAGATTTAGCAATTTTTTCATGTGCGCAACCCACATAATCAGCTCTACTGCTCATCCCATAAATGCAGATTCCTTACAAATGTGGCACTATTTAAAAGGAAAATTAACAAGTTTTCCAACGGGATAAGATTTATTGTCAAGAAGCATTGTTACGACAAAGAAATAATCTACCAAACACTAATTTCTGTACTTTTTGTGCTAAGTTTATTATAGTAATTAGCTATAGCTCACCTCGCGCCTCTTAGCTACAGATGATAACGATTATGTTGTGAAGAAAACCTATAATATATATCGAGTTGGAAAATGATAAATCATAGAAAAAAATAAACATTTTGAGATTCCAAAAAAAGTAAAAGCACAATTAAATTATTTCAACAGTAGCCTTGCTTGACAGTTTTTTAAGAGTTTTCAAAATATAATCCACTTGGTAGAATCAATAAAAAAGACAAAACTGATCATTTGTTGCACCCACAGTTTAGGAGGTATCATCACTGTACAGATGTCATAATCCAGTTTATAACTTATTTCCCTGTTTCATCATTTAGATTCAGGACTGGATGTTTGTGCTTTGATTACATAAAGTCTGCTGAAAGTTGAAGGATGCTGTCCCGAGCTGCTTGTTATTGTTTGTTTGGAATTAAAATGAATTAATAAGGACTTCTTGTCAGAAAATATTTTCTAGTGTTGTGTATTGACTTAAAAGCTATGTTTTAAAAGTTCAAGAATCAAACATGCTTGATTGAGGCCCATGTCTATCTGGATTATTTTGATGTTATTTTGGTCCAAAACCAAAGATAAACCCAACTGCAATGTCAAAATTATCAGTTATAATAAATTCACTTATTAATGGTGAAAAAACTGGAACACTCAAATATTAATAGCCATGAGTTAGTTGATGTCTTTGATAATAATTTGCCCTTAAAAACAGGTTAAATATAATCAAATAATTTATATATATTTTTTAAACACACTAACTTCACGAAGGATTGAACTTGCCTCCATGTGAACATTGTTGAGGAGAAGTAGAGCCCAGCCAGGACCCGAGTGCAAACAGAGGTCAACTCCGTGTAAACAGAGACCGCTTCACGATTTACGATGTTTTCTAGCTGCTAAGATCAGGGCTCTGCACATTCTCACAATCATAACAGTTTTTTTTTGCAGCTTTTCAATCAACCTTTTCTACATTGTTTTTATAATTTCTTTTAGCCTTTTTTTTCTGTGTCGTGTGTCCTCGTGTCGCTGTCTTTCTTTTAGTCATTAGGCATCTGTGCGAAAGTTTAAATCTGAATTAAAACTTAAAAGGTAATTTTTTTTTTCTGTTTTTTCTCGGTCAGTTTAAAAAGTAACATCAGCGGCTCTGCTGACTGAAGTGGGGGAACCCCGGTCACACGTGTGGACATCTGGTTTGACATGAGAGTGGCCTAACAGCGTTTCACCGACCCCCACCCCTCCTCCCCCAGCTCCTTTCCACTGCCTGTTGACAGTCGTTACCTGTGCCCCAGAGGGCCCTCGCTGCCCCACGATAAAAACGACCTCTATCCAGAGGCCAGACACATAAATATTTCTTTTTCTATTTTCCAAAATAGCTTTTAATTTTACAAGTTTTATGACCCTTATATTAAGTGCACATGTTTTACAAGACTTCGTGTCCTCTCGCTCACCCCTCGAGTTCATCGGCGGAGTTTTCTTCTTTAGTCAAGAAAGAAGAAAATAAGACGTAAACGGCAAAAAGAAATGAGGAGGGGATTCTGCTGATTTTTTTTTTAAAAAGATCCATATGGTCAGCTTAAATCCCAACAGGAACATTAACTGTTAGAGCTGCTATATTAAAGTTTGCACACTGCTTTGTCATTATTACAATTGTTTGATGTCAGCTGACATGAAAAGATCAAAATCTCAGAAAATAACTCTGTCAAAGTTTACTGCAAATTGCATTACTGCATTAAAATTAAAACCTTAAAGTCTATTGAAAATAAACAAGACTGTCCTGTCTTCCAAGGATCCTCTACAGAAGTAAACGTCTAAACAAAGTAAATCTGAATAAATATTTACAGATTACATCTGGAACATAATCTGCTCCATTGGAACATATATAATAAATAAATCATGAAAAAAAAACAACATTTAGACAAACTTTCAAAAAAGCTTGACAAATCTGAAGAAGACTCAAAGCTTCATAAACACTGAAGTGTAACAAAGATTTTAGTTTTCATTCTGTTATTCTGTGTTAATCTGTGTTTTCTGTCCTCTCAAACCCAGCCAGTCGAGGCAGATGGCCTCTCTCCCGAGTCTGGTTCTGCTGAATCTTTCTTCCTGTTAAATGGAGTTTTTTCTTTCTACTGTCACCGATGTGTTGTTCAGGATGTGAAACTGTAATATAGTGAAGATTCAACACAATCTGCTGGCTTCCTTGCTTGTTGATTTTTTTTGTACAGTGCCCTGAAGACAATGTTTGTTGTGACTTGACGCTATATAAAAAAACTGAATTGAGTTATTTTTGTTTTGAAAGTTTCATCAAGGTTCATTCAATGGTTTATAGAAATGAGACCCACATAGCAGACAGATGTGGGCCAAATCTGGTGTTAAGCTGGCACTGCTGTCTAACTGCTGACATGGCAAGTGGTTTGTCACCAGGATGTGGGCCAGGTCTGGCAATGATGGCAGTTTTCAGATGGCATGTCACAACAGACCCAGTTGTGGTTTGGTTTATGTGATGTTGGCCCATGGATGGACCACTTCTGGCTAACCATATCTGGTGCACCAAAGGGCCATCATTCTTTGCATTGTCTGTGTTTAGTGTCTAAGGCCAGAATTGGGCCAGACAAATTTTGCTATGTGGGGATTTATGGCTCTTTTAAGGAATGTTGAAGTTCTGTTCTTTTTAAGAGCAAGGAGCCTTTCAGTTTTGAATGTTAGTGACGTCACTAACTACAGCTACCTATGTCTTATGTTGTGACGTACAACTTATGGTCTCTACCATGTGATTTAGCAAGTGCCCCCCCACTGCTACTGAGTGCATGTTCCTAATATACAACTGCAGAACCCTTCCCTATAGCTATTTTTTTCTTCATTTCAATGAAAATCATAAGAGCATGAGCGTCTGAATCCGATGAGCAACATGACTATTATTTGTTTTTAAAAAGGCTCTCAATTGCGAGCGAGTCAATTCTCATCATTTATTTTAAAGGGCTGTTTGAGAGATTAGAATAATTTGTGAACATCACAACTCTATGGACAAAAAACAATATCGCCCGCCTTAGACATTCAGTGGCAGGGGATAAATAGATGACACACTGCTCACTGTTGCATACTGTTTATAGGGTTTTAAAGGTACACAGCAATGATTAAGTTACTTAATAAACAGAATCCAGAAGTGGAAATGTGTAGCATGTGATCATTACTGTATGTTTGTCACAGTAAACAGTACTGATGTAATTACAAACAAGACATCAAGTCTGTTTGTTCTTTTTGATATGAGATAAATCCCTCTGTTTCCATCACACCACCCTCTCCTCACATCCAGCTGCTGCGGCGACATGAGTTACAGCTCTCTGTCTCCAAGCATCCTGTGAGAATTTATCATTGTGGCAAACAGCTCCGAACAATAGAATATTTGGATGGAGGGACGAAACGAAAGGGGAAAATTGATCCATCTTGTTGTTGTGACAGAAGGAGCGCTGTTGTGGAGAAAACGAAATCTTCTTTGTTTGATAAATTCAAGAAAAATCATGGAATGATTGGCACAAAAATGAA
Source organism: Cynodonichthys magdalenae (assembly GCA_031762555.1). NCBI lineage: Eukaryota > Metazoa > Chordata > Actinopteri > Cyprinodontiformes > Rivulidae > Cynodonichthys > Cynodonichthys magdalenae. The sequence goes on from JARVJO010000001.1 coordinate 42,794,021, forward strand.
AACAATGTCATAATGTGTTTTTATTGCGCAATAAACAAAACTGATAGAACTGGAGTTTGACTGATGAACTTTTGTTTTGGTTTTATACAGATGTTTTCTTTTTCATGTTTATCAGAAATGGGAAAGCTTTGGGAAGAGTTGATGATAGAGGTTTTTGTTTGATTTGCTTCCAGTTTGAAGACAGTGTAGATGGAAGACAAGAGTCATGAAAGTGAGACAGAGTTCCTGATCTGATAAATATATTCCTTTTCCTTTTTAGTGCAACTGAACACCAACAAGAAGTTCAATGTTTGGTGTTGGTTTTTATGTGCCTATTATTGTCTGTTAACAAAATATCTCATGAACCACTGGATGGATTTTTTTAAAAAATCCATCCAGTGTCTCTTATATGTGTCTCAGATCAACTTGTTTTGAGCCCCCCCTCCATCTTCTAGATAAGCACAGAAGCTTTTTTTTTTTTTTACAAATTAATAAAAAAATTTCAACAACAGAAGACTTGTCCATCCAGTCTCATGTTGGAGCCAGAGTCGGACCCAGAACCAGAGGAGAATGAAGTCCAGACCTTATTTATCAGATTTGTTGCAAGAACATAGAACAGTTCAGAAAATGTCATAAAACCTAGAGAAAACGAAACAGGTTGAAAAATATGACCCAAAAAGAATATGAAGATATCTACACCGCACACCTAGAGACTCCAAGTACACAACAAAATGCATTTAATGGATAAAAAGTGGATTTTGCATATGTCCCATGGTTTATTGCGTGGTTGTAGCTCCGGTGGCACGGTGGATCAGTTGGTAGAGCTGTTGCCTCTCAGCAAGAAGGTTACTGGATTGAATCCAGCCTGGGGACATATCTGGGTAAAGTTTGCGTGTTCTCCATGTGCATGAGTGGGTTTTCTCCAAGAGTGGGCGGCTGTGGTGGAGTGGTTAGGGGAGTCGTCCTGGAACCGGAAGGTCACCGGTTCGATCCCCCGTTCCAGC
>JARVJO010000001.1:42822681-42846575 GCA_031762555.1 Cynodonichthys magdalenae
AGTGTGTGCCGAAAGGTTTTAATCAGACCAAACTCGCCGGGCTCCTCTCCCCTCGTCGTCTCGTCAGTGAGCTGAGCTGAGCCTCTCCCTCCTGAAGCGCAGTGTAATCCCGGAGACAACCTCGGCTGCAGGAGCGCGCTGCGCTTCAAGCGGAGCCCTTTGACTGCGGGCAACAAGGCGTGAGGGAGAACTAATCTTCCCATTTACGCGTTTGTAGCAATTTTACCTAAATGAATTTTAACGCCAAATGAAGGGTAGCTGGCACCCCTTTCTTACTGGGTGAGGAAATGACAGCAGAACTCATGCATTAGCTGCACATTTTCCACTGCACTTTGTGTATCCTAGCGGCTTTCTTCAACGGAAACGGGTTTGTTCTTGATTCAGCTTCACTGAATCACATAGATTATTCCCTGACTGTGTGTGACTTACATCTTGACACTAGTTGGGAGTTCTGTTATTTGGACAAAATTATTTATTTACAACACAGGTGTACATATATGTTTATATATATACCCTTCAAAGTAAAATAATCATGACTTGTCTTCAAATGAATTTAAAAGATGTGCATAATACATGTCAGAAACAATGGATAATGGAAGCCTTGATAACACACACTCACTCCTAGTTATAATAATTCCACCCCTCACACACCTCTTCTCACACACACACACACACACTGTGACATTTATATTACTTTCTGTCTGATGATCAGCATTAAGTCAGTTGCTTAAATGACAATGAATGACAATAAATGGTGTTTCCCCACAGTGTCTGCCCCCCCCCCGTGATCAGGAAGATTCACATGATGAGAGCAAGAGAATCCATTGGCCATGCCAGTGTTCAGCCATGTGACATTAAACACATCAGTCAGACACTGGGACAGACTTTTTGAGGTCTCCCATCACAGACACACATGGATTAAACAAGATGCTTTGTATGCTGCACTTGTAGCTTCCACATTAAGCTTTTTCTTTTTGAAGATTGTCTGTGGGAATAAACTGCTTGTTAGTCATGTCCACATATTTCGTGGCTGGCCTGATGAGTATAAAAATGAATGAAGTAGAAGACTGGACAATGTTGTCCATCACTATTTATATAAAGGGTATTCATTGGCTTTGGGGGTTGTGCAATGAGCTGCATCCCCCCTCCCCCCGACTGTTTGAGGTTTTTCCTGCTCCAGTAAAAACTTGAAACCAGTAGAGGTTTGTATAATAAAAGGAGGAAAATGATCACAAAATGACCCAAATTGCAGGTACAAGGTGTCAAAAACGAGCAGTAATACAGTTGCTGCAGCTTGGGGAGGCTGAGGAAACACACACTCACACACACAACATATAGATTACCATCATGTCTTGGCAATCTGAATAAAGGCCACAAAAAATTAAGAAAGATCCAATTGTTGTTTATTCACTTGTGTTTACAAAAAAAAAAAGCATTGTAACTGAATGAAGGGAGGGGTCAGATTTGATGTAGACGGCACGCTCGCACACACACACACATTCCCACACACACACACATCCACACACACACATAAAGTTTGGAAAGAAACCACAAAGAAAAAGAAACAGAAATAAAAGTTCACATCCTGTTTAAAAAAAAATCTATTAGAAACAACATAATATGCAGAACAATACAATAGCATTTACAATACTTAAATTCTCAGTTCCTGTGAGAGTCCAGCGTAATTTTACAACAGTATACAGTATAATTTCTTTCTCCACTCACTTCCCAAACTAGGGCTTGATATAGTTTTATATTTTTACTTTCTTTTGCTTTTGCTTTTCCAGGTCTCAATCCACAATATTTTTAAAGGGCACCTCTTCTGCTTCGCTAGCGTCCTCTCAGATACAGACATTGGCTTCTCTTTGGTCCAATTCCATCGTCCCAAAGAGTGGAGTCCTTCACTCAGGAAGTCTTTTTGTTTGCTGAAAAGTTGAGAATAGATCACCAGATCCCACATTCGCTGAAGCGAAATCACCCGGTAAGTCAATCACAATCACGTTGACAGAGGAATCCGTGTGGGGCTCTGAGGGCAGCGACAAGGGATGCGCGAAGTCCAGTGCCAACCAGAGAAGAAGCAGGAGTCCATCCAGAGGTGGCTGTTTGTCTTTTTCTGCGCTCAACTTTCTTTGAAAACTTGTAAGCAGTTAAAAAAAAAGGCTTCCACGTTTCAGGCATCAGCCAAGTCAAATGTAATTGGGTCTTTTGTCTTGTGTTTGTTGGTTGTCGTCATCAGAAAGTCGGGGGCGTCCCATTTGCGAGCTCCGCGGGCCTCGGTGAGACACATGATTCCCCTGCAGCACTGAGGAGAAAAGAAATCCAACTGGTTAAAATGGTGTTATGAAAAGCTCGCACCAAACTATTCTAAAGGAAAGTTTAACATGAGAAACAAAATCAGCTGTTGTGTTGTAGTGTTTGTCTTAGCATCTTTAAACAGGTTGGAATAACCCCCCCCCCCCAGTTGTGACGAGCATACAACAAAACTATTGAATTATTTAGATCTCATTAATCATTCCAAAGAACAGCTGAGCTTCAAATAGCTGACTGCCAGGTTTATTTTCATACTGACCTGCATGAACAATGCAGAACCTGCTGTTAGAGCCTGTTTTAGTGTCTGCAAAAGAAACTATGCTAATCTGGGTCAGAACAGTAACCAAAGCTAGCACCACACAAACCAATGCATGAGAGAGACGAAGCGAGCGCTGAGGGCTTTAGTAAGTTAATCCTACACCCACTGTAATGCCACTTTAACAGGAGGAAGGGACTTAAAGACCAAACACACACGATCAACTTGAAGTGATACCGAGCTTCTGCAGTGGGTAACATTTCCTGGATAATCCCTTTAACTGGATGGAGAGGAAAGTTAAAATTAGTCCTAAGATTATTTCTCTGTAAAATGCTTGCACTCAACATTTTTTCTGAAACATTTATTTTTCTAACCTTAACACCGATGATGAACTCAACCCTATTTGTGTCAGTCAGCTGAAACAACTGGTGCAACCTGCTGCATGTCAATAAACCTGCTCAGACAAAATGTTAAAAAAAACAACAACAATAAAAATCTGTACCCTCTTCTCCCTCGCTGCATTCTTTTTTTCTAAGCCTCAGCAATAACAGTCATCTAGCTCAGCAGGTGGAAAGTCACCGCTGAGGACACACGGTCGACATTGTTGTCCAAAGTGGAGAGGGAGAGGTGAGGCCCACAGGCGCCTGTCACCTGAGAGGGCCCCGGGCCCGTCCACGTGTTTGCCATGCACAAATACTCAAGAGGACTATTACAGACGACACAAAAGCGAGCAAAGAAAAGCGCAAGGAGGGAAAGAACTATAATAGCATTCCTTTTTTCCCCTCTCAGTCAGTTTTTAGTAAAGCTACACAAAAGAAAAAGAGCAATTTGTCTAAAACTAATGTGATTTGTTGTTTTTCCTGAAGGTTCTGCTTCCATAGAGTCAGACTTTCTTCAGGATTTCTGAATTTATTTCAAAGGTTTTCCTTTGTTACTTCCAATTCTGTCATTTTCAGAAAATGATTATTATGTTATTTGCTTGCTTGGAAAGCCACTTAACTTCGTCATACAGTATGAAACAAAGAACCGATTTGTAAGGAATTTATACGGGCACTTTGTTACCAGTAGCTTGTCAAAAAGCTGCAATTCTAATATACTTTGTTGACTATATGCAAAATACCAAAAATAACATGGTTTAAGAAACATTAAAAAAGTTTTTTAGCACCAACTAGTTGATTCCTGAAGAGCTATTACCTGAAATGTTTGAAAACCATGACATTTAAAGACATCTTTTTAAATTTATTTTAGGTCTGACACTTCTTTTTTTCCCCTTTTACTACTTTCCTTACTTTTTTCAGTACACATTGTACAATATGTTGTCCTGGTCCTGAACAAAGATTGGCCAAAAAAAGAGTGAAACAGCAGCCGGAGTTCAAGGAAAAGAACTTTAAAAGGCCTTCAAAAAGTCTGAAGAACTATTAATCAAAAGTACTTTTAAAGATCATGAGAAAAGTCTAACTCCCTGAAGACAAAATAAACAAAAAAGTTAGAAATCCTTATCACTCGTCATCTTTCACGCCAAAGCATTTGACAGAGATCATCTGAGAAGTGACAGTTATATTTGTCTTGGTTAAACTTGAAAATAACATCAAGTGCAAACTCATGCAATATTGGAAAAACTCACAAGATCTGTTAGAGTGAGGAACATTTGTTGTCAGTGGCTGTAAGCTACTACTACAGAGGTCTCAAAAGTGGGGCCCGCGGGCCAAAACTGGCCTGCCAAGTCTTTTGATTTGGTCCACCAGCAGTTGTCCTGGTTGTAATCTCTTGTCTTATATTTCCACTTAGTCTTTTCAACCATTGGTGTACGATGTAGATGTAGTGCAGACCTAACTCATGGTACTCACTTTATCTTTGAATTATGTTAAGATTCAACATAAAATACAAGTAAATAAAAGAGACATTAAGAGTAGATTTAAGCACACTTCTAGATTTGCACATTTATGAGACCACAAATACTCAAATTTTAATTTATGAAAAGTTCCATGAGCCTTTGCTGCCCGATCCTAAGTCAAATTTTCTCCACGTCCATGGGCTGAAAAAACAAACAAAAAAATGTGGGCCATCACACTGGCTGCTAGCTTAATCATAAAAAATAAAACAACTTCACTTAAGAAGAATATGCATTTCATGTATTATATTACTGTATTTGGCCCGCGGCCCTCAGATCAATTTTAAGTTTGGCCCTCTCAGGGAAAATTTCTGGGCACCCCTGCACTACCACATTAAATTTTAGCACGATGTCTGTAAAATCCATTGAGTTACAGCCATTTTACATTGCCCGAGGTCAATAAGAAATGGTGGCCATCTTGAATTAAATTAAAAGTGAAGTTGTAGCTAAGTCAATGATTACTTTCTGCAAATTTTATTAAAATCCTTTTTGTGGTTCATGAAATATGTTGTTATAACAGAGTTCTTTTTGATAGTTACTGACAAACATTCAAACACAAATCTAACATGAGCATTCACAATATAAGTTGGGGATTCATCTTACCTAATAACACACCAAATTTAGCTCAACAGCTGTAAAATGTACCAAGTTATAGCCCACTATGTGTTTGCTAAGATTGCTTGGCTGTGGTGGCCGTGTGAATCGGATTGACTTCAAAATAGGTGTCATTCCATTGATTACATTCTGAAAACTTCACTTAAAATCCAAAAGAGATTTTGATGATGGTACAAACCAACAAACACACATACTGATACAAACAGAAAAAAAGTAGTTTTATCTTTGGTTTTGGCGAAGGCCAATAATTAGGTGTGGTTTAATACTATGGCATAGTTATGCTCAGTATTAACATATCAAAAACCAGAGCATCAACAAATTAATCATCTGTTGCATTTGTCATTTTGAATTGTACGTTTTTTTTTTCACTCCTGGTTAAAAAGAGTGTTCTGATTACTATGTTAAACTCGTGTCAAGGGGCTAATAATGCTATGAGTGCTTGAAAGAGCACAACATTGCTTATAGGGTTTTTCACCTAATAAGCCAATCAATACATTGAGCTGGAAGTCTCATTTCCTAGACTCTGAGGGGGGATTCCACAGGGGCCAAATCAACAGGGACACACATTCACATGGACAATACAAGAGGGCACACAATCCCCATCGGGGCCTGTTTTTCCTTTTTCTTTTTTTCATCCACTGTTCGTTAATAGTAAAGGTTCATCCACCAGAAAAAAAAAAATTTAGGGTGGGGGTGACAGTGGGAGGGTTTGTAGAAGTTGGGGTTGAGGGAAGGGATCTTGACCTCTCAGCAGAAGGTTAACAAATTTGGGCTTAATGATTGCAGCAATGAATTCTGGGACAAAGGGTCTCCAGCCGAGACTGGTAGCGAAAGCATTCGTTCATTCAAGCGTTCTGTCCCAAGATTTTGGGAAAAGCTCCTAATGGGCAAGACCAAGAAAAATTCCATACTCTCTGCGTCATAATTAATTCATCCACTCAGTGATAATGCTCCGAAAACTCAAGATTACAGATTTCAGGGGCCACACATGGCTAATTTTGTGGAAGAGGGAAAACAGAAGAGAGGGAAGAAGGGGGAAACGGGAGTAAGGGTCATCCGGGAGTCATTCTCGTTGCTATCAAAGGCTCCGCTCGCTTCTGCTTCAGTTGCTGGGCTTCATCTCTGCTGACAGGTGTATTGTTTCGCATGGGGCTATAAGCTCCGTAATCATCACTGGGTGGAAAGCATAACGCTCTTCACTAAGCAGGACTAATTGGCTTTAGTTTTAACTAATGTTGCGGTGTGACTGCTAGGCACACCTTCTGTATCAAGGCTCAGTACTCCCCGGCACAATAACCGCTCAATTCAGCCCCTGCAGTAACAAAATCTCAACTCTGCTAATGAAAATAGCTTATAAAATATAATGAACCTGCACTCTCTTAATCAAATAAGATAACTGTCCCCCTCCTTCCCCACGTAATAACCTATTAATTTAATTGGTCATGAAAGAATATAACACATCACTTACTTTTAAATGACCTAGAAAAGAAAGTAGTAGAGTTTAGAGACAGCAGCAGCAGATGAAGATGTAAAGGAAAGACAAGTTGTAAAGAAGAGTAGACATTTTTCTGTCATCATCCCTCTTTTAGCCGTTTTTCTCCTTCCCCCCTCCTCCGTCGTTCCTCTTTTGCCTCTCTCTACCTCTCCCTTTTGTCATACGCTCGCCATCTCTTCAGCTGCCCCTCCCTCATCTTAGTCTCTCTTTCTTTCTTTCTTTCTTTCTTTCTTTCTTTCTTTCTTTCTTTCTTTCTTTCTTTCTTTCTTTCTTTCTTTCTTTCCTTCCTTCTTTCTTTCTTTCTTTCTTTCTTTCTTTCTTTCTCTCTCTGCCAGTCTTCCCTGCGTTTTTGCCCATCTCACAGAGAATTCCTCTGGTGGCCCAATTACGAGATTCAGCAGGCAAATTGAGGCTGTTTAAAGCAAAGTCTGTTGGGAAAGGCTAGCAGCTGCTTGGACACACGAACCAGCCGTCATGTTTACACACTTGTATATAAACCTCGACACACACGTCCCATTTTTATAGTGAGGTTTTTTTTTTCCTCCTACCCCCCACCACCACTTCCTGCAGTTCCAATCTGAAAGATATCCCTGCAAGAATGTCCATCTTTTGTTTTCAGTTTTTGACTTTCGTGACAAAAAAAAACAAGGGGAGCATATTTTCACTATGGCGCTCATGCACGTGCACGCGCATTGTGTGGTGAGTTAATGGTCCCTATTTTTGTAAACTGAATAAGTCAAATCCATTGGTCACACCTCTGGTGATGGCATATTTAATTTGGATCTAGTCAATTAGGCCCAGCTAAGCTCCATACCCTGCTGGCTACCTCCTCCATTTTGCACTAGTTTGTGTCCCCTCTCTGTGCCAGGAGTAATCCTATTACCATACACACATGCACATACACATATACTGTACAGTTGCACAGACCTGCATGGCTGTACAAACACCCACTCGTCAGCGTGAGCATGTATTTCACAAGCTGTGTGGCATATATGAAGCCATAGTGGTGGTGGACACACACAGAACAATGAGGTTTGAGCACGATTGGTCTCAGAGTCACTTTAAACACGCTGCACTGTGACACCACCAAGCCTGTGTACATCCAGAATTATGTGGGAGTCTGTTTTGCCCTGGGGCAAAAGTGAGGGAAGGAAAGGAAGAGGAGGGGGGGTGAGAGAAAGGAGGGGGAAAAAAGCAAAAAAAGCAAAAAAAAGGTGTTGTGCAAAAGAGATGGAGGAGGAAAATTGACAGTGAGAAAAACCACAAAGAGGGGAGCCAGACAGAGCGAGCATAGGAAAGACAGAGAGAAAGTGGTGGTGAGTGTGGATTGGGGTGGGGGGTGGGGGGTGGGGGACTCTTGTAGCTGTTTAGTGTGTGTGTATTAATGTAGCTCATGCATCAACAGCAACCCGGCAGATTTATGACACTTAAGGGGCGCTCACTTGTCTCTCTTTCTCTCTCCTTGCACCAGCAACAACTACTTACATTTTTTGCCAATCAGTCTGTTGCCATAGTAACTTTATACCTGCCCCCGCCCCCTCACTACCTTGAGTCACCCACCCATCTCTTGTCCCAATGCTATCCCCTCCTCCTTTTCTTCCAATTGCCCCTCTCCTCCTCTCTCATGAACCAAATAACCAAATCAGTGCACACAACCGTCTCTCAATGTGTACTTTGTATTGATAGTGGAACATTTTTCCATTGATTACTATTAAAAGCTGTTATTTGGTGTTTTTTTTCCTTTATTTTTTGCTGTTGTTTTTGCTTTTCTCACCTCCGCTGACTGATGTGATGTTTGGTTCTGTGTCTGTTGGATGTGGGAGAGAGCAACACGCGTGCACAGACTTTACATTCACAAAGAGTTACACGAGTGTGATCAAAGTCTCTTATCACCACGCACAGTTACGCACGCGAGTTAGAGGAAAAGTAACAGACGAAAAAACCCGCCTGGGAAGAACAAGAGCCTGCTTGTATCCACAAACCCCATTTAGACATGTCGAAAATCTCACTGAATTATTTCCAAATATATTTGTTTGGGGAAAACTATTAGCCAGACAAGAAGAGTATAATCTAAATTTATGTGACAATAAATTCTAAAGTTGTAGCTGCATACAGTGCATGTTAAAAAAAAACCTTTTGATAATATTTTGTATCTGAGTTGCAGATCTGCTTTCATAATGTTTCAATCACATCTCCTCTAATCAAATAAACACAAAATAAGATATCATTGTGGTTCAAAACCATGTTTAAGTGTACTTACTTTTCCCTTTGTGTTGTGATTGTTAAGGCTCGGGTTGGGCTACATGTAGTGCCACTGACCTTCCATACCCATGTTCATGCCCATTCCACCCATAGGCCCTATGGAAAAAAGGTGTTTTATATATATTAACAAACATACAAAAAAAAAACTACAAAATGTAATGTGTTCTAGTTGCTTTGTCAGTTAAATAAGAAAAAAAAAACAGTGTTGTACTTTAACGCCAATTTGAAACAGTATAGCAACAAAGCTCTCCAATTCACGCAGGGAGGGGTGTGCGAAGATGTTGAGGACGAGAACAAGATGGTTAAGTTGGTTGGCAGTTTATCCAAACATTCTGACTTTAAGCGGAGGGTGAGATTGGGTTAGAGACTTGAGAGAATCCCAGAAAAGAGAGGATATGGGAGGAGGAGGAGAGCTTAAGGACAAACTCTGGGATTAAACCCGATGGCGTGAGAGAGCAACAGAGTTTGAGGAAGTGGGAGTGACGGAGATGGTGGTGAAATGAGATAAAACACACCTGCTGTAGTGTGTTGGGAAAGGGTGGGATGGGGAGGAGAAACACTATGTGTGTCTTAGTTAGAGTGTTTGGGAGCCCGCATTCTAATGTTATCAGCAAAACTACCACAGGGCAGTCATATATTGTGGCTAGTAAATTAATTTCAAGAATTATACTGAAGCACAAGCATGGTATGCTTCCTGCAATAACCATCTATCATCTGCATAAATACATTATGAGCACATTTTTTGTTAAGGTTGTGTGGCAACATTGAGCAATTATTTGTTGCAAATCTGTAGATTGATTAAGATGTAAAAAATAGATCTGAAGCTTGCATAGTTGTCATGCATGACTAAAACAGAACACACTAAATGATTATACCTCCTGTGATCTAATGCGATCTTAAGTTGGAAAATATGCAACAATTCTTTTGTTCTTTTATTTAATGTAGAAACATGCATGCATTCATTTTGTTTGTTGCAAAAACAGGCATAAAACAGTTTTTGTCTCTGTTATAAACTGGTACAAAAGGCATTAAGAACTTGCTTTTCTTTTCTCAAGGTTTTGTTTTATGTAATTCTAGTTTTCAGTCATTTATTTCAAGTAGATTTGTTTGTGTTTAAGAATGAACTGACATAGTCCATGAGCTATTTCTGGACCTGGGGCAATATTTTTGCCCAAGCGTGACGATACAATTCATCAACATGAGAGATGTATTGTACTGTGTAATAAAATACACCAAATAAACCAAAAATGACTAAATGAGTGGAGAGGCTGAAATGAAGTTGGGGAGACAAAGAAAGCGCTGATAGGGCAAGATTTAGGAAAGCAAGGGTGGAAAAAAATGAGGCAACCACAAGATAGAAGTAATATCAGAAGAACTAAGGAGGGAAGGAAAAGGAAAGACAGAAAAAGCCTTACCAGGTGGTCTTATTCCCATGTGCTGCTGGCCGTCCATGACGAAGCCACCCATTGGCTGGCCATCTGGATTGTAGGGAGCTCCTTGACTTACTGTGGATGGAGAAGACAAGGTGGGAGGGGTGGGAGGATTGGAGGGAGGGAGCAGAGTGGTCAATTAGTCCTTTTAATTAAAGCTCAGCAGCCGGAGCAGGATCATCTGTTGGCCGGTGCACGCACAGGAAGCCACCGTTGTCTTTCAGCGTCATTCTGCTATGTGTCTGTACAACTGGCTCTCCCCTGTAAGCCCCCAGTAGACTTTAATGCAGCTAAATGCTCTAAGAGGGATCAGACTAAGAGTTTAATATACACTATGGTACTTTGAAGATTCACAAAATCTTGGTTTAAACATAATTACTTAATTGTAAAAACCAAAATTAAACCAATTTAGCATATTAGCATAACTGAAGAACTTTGTATAGCGCTTTAAAATGTACATTCAGTCGGAACATAGTAAATCTGTTTGATAGCACTCTGACTGTTTGTCATAAAAATCCATACGCAATGTTTGTGCTTGGATGCCATCTGCTTGCACAACCAGCCAACATGTAAATTGTATGGTTTGAGGACATTTTCACATTTTTATCCAAAACATTTATTCTACTTAATACAGACTGACAAGACTAAAACGTCCATTTACCTGATATAATATTTAATAAAGGAGATGTTGGCACATGATGCTGCAATGCTTTTAATGCCACTGCTACTACTCTCAATGCGTAATTGCACGTATACAGTTAAAGATTCCAAATGAATTCCAGGTTGAAGCTCCAACCAGTTTTCAGCAAAAACTCATTCTTACTGATTGGTACCAGAATCCAGTGCTATCTAAATGCTTTATCTCATAAATGCTGGCTAAAACTTAGCAGCAAGAACAACTGAAACCTGATACAGTTCCTATTTTTTGCTTCTATCCATTGTTCTTCTCTCATAGAAGACCACTTACCTTCGATTTAGGCTGTTTGGGGGTCAGTCAAGCAAAAGCAAGACCTCGGCCCCCACTGAATGCCTTTGAACTTTACTGCGTGCCCCTAATGCCACTCTGACCTCTGACCCCTATTACAGGTAATAAAGTTTACAGCAGTCCAAACCAAGCCATGCACCAGGGGACTGTTCGCTCATTCCCTCGCACCCTGAAACAGCCATAAGTAGGGTTGTGGGAGGGTGTTTAGAGGTGTGTGAAGGGATGAGGGTCAAAACAGGTCTGGAGCCAAGAAGCCAATCAAGGGTCACCCCCCACCCTTGCAAAAAAAAGGGAAGAAAAAAAAACAACAATCAGGCATGTTTTTTAATGTTAAGGTTTAACCCAAGGAAAAAGGAGTTTTTTTTTTCTTTGCCTGGCTTGCAAAGGGAGTAGGATAAGGGTTAAGAAGAAGCTGTACTGAGAACGCAGACCCATTTTAAGTACTTATTGATTGATATATTCTCACCTCATGCTACATTATTTAACAGTTACTGTTAATTTTGTAATGTTTTGCCTTTTTGGTTAGGGATGATAGGGAAGAGGAAAGTCCCTAAAGTATTTGGACATTCCAAACAGGAAGCATTTGTCCAGCATTTACCAGTTGAGAGGCCCCTGGATGCATGGAGTGTGGACAGCTTACGCCTGCATGACTTGAAAACAGTAACTATAGGTGACTTGCCTGCACGGTTTGACTGGTCGATCATGGGCTGCACTATTCTCCTCCTCGCATTAATGAACCTGAAGAGAGTGAAAGAGAGAGGAGGACCAGGGTTGTAAAACAGGAGGGAGGGGTGAAAGGGGTGAAAGAAAAGGAAGGGTAAGAGACAAAAAAATACAGAAACACAGTCAGAGCTTTACTCAAAACAAGATTAAGGACAAAAATGCTGACTAATACCCTGGAAACCTTGGCATCCAGCACAAAAACAACCGCATTTCCAAAGCAGCCTCTTTTCTTAGCTAACCATAACAGTGATAAGGAGTAATTACTTTTCCATAAGCATCACTGAGCCCCAGTAAACCCCTCGTAGAGCTACAGAGAAAGTCACATCTTGCCAATTTTAACAACCAAGGGAGTTGTCTTTGAAAAGTCAGAACTTCCCAACTTGTGTGAACTTGCCTCAACACACAAACAGCCTGAACACTGGGGTCTTTGTGGGACAAGGTCTGGCTGGGATTTTTCACTTTTGCCTGTCTGAAACATTTCAGCCCATCTTCTCTTCTGGAGACGTTCCACGTCACAACGAGCTGAGAATGCTGACGGTTTAACGCGCTCGCTCGGCTTCGAACGTGGCAGCGTGGCAAGTGTTGCTGACAGAAACATGTCACGTTGCCTCTGGTGAGAGGCATTGTTTTGGGCGTTACTCGGCTACGACAGGTGACCCTGTGTTACTTTGTTTTTAGAGCGCGTCTGTTTTTGCTGAGGCAGGATTTTGCAAACATTTCTCTGGACTCACAATCAAACCATTTATTGAGGGCAAACGCCATCACACCATCACTCATATTCAAATCAGCTTCTCACTTTTTTCTGCAACACACACAGAGCTAATCCCTCCCTCTCCCACTCTTATGTGTATTCACACCCATTAATGCCCTCACATAAGAGCTGCTCTGGCCTTGCTCAGGCTAACCCCGTTTGAAATGACCCTTTGGCCTGTAATGACCCCAAGGAGAGAGGACTCTTGGGGCTTCTGACTTGATTTATGTGTTCCTGCTGTTGCCCCACCGGACACTTCTATTTCATCTCTGAAAAGGGGAGCATTAGCTGAACTCACGGGGAACAATAGTACTGCTAGACTTTTAAAAAGCTTGAAAACAGACCATTTATGAGCTCAAGGGATAGAGAAAAGAGCGAATAGAAACAAGAGGCACGCTGCATCTGTTTCCACAAAGTAAGGTGAAAGGGGCTTCTTTTAGTTTCGATTTCTTTAATAATCCCTAATCAAAACTGCTTTATCTGGAAGCTCCATTTAATTGCTTGAAAACAGAGATGTTGGGAATTAAGTAAATAAAGAATAACATAAATGGATAGCAAAAAATATAAGAAACATCAACCCACATTTTTGCTATAGCATTATTAACATTTAAAAAATATATTGATTTGGCATCAATTTGAAACTGCTTCAGATATTGTTTTTTCCTTTTGCCAGAGAAAAGCTGCAAATAAGTCATATTGACACATAAAGAGTTTCTTATCACTAAAAGTTTAACTTTTAAGGTTTAGTTCTGTATTTGTTACACTAAAGTATGCAGATTTATAATTTCAGGGGAGGTGAGAAAGAAATAGGAAGAGTTAGGGAGGAATGTAAGAATGCTCTGACATGGCGAAGCACCATCGAATGAGGGAACGTCTGGAGTTTTATCACCAACGCTCTCTCCCTCCCTTCCTTCCCTGCTACCCTGTTCTGCTGGGGGAGATATGGGAAGGAGGAGCAAGGGCAAAGAGGGCTGAGGAGGCCCGAGCATTCCTTTTTACTCTCCTCTCCTCTGCTCTCCAAACCCTTTACAGAAGGTCAACTCGAGGCCAAAAACGACTAACTATTGACCTCTTCTTCTCTTCACCTCCTTCCTCCTCTTGATGTTTCTCCTCGCATCTGTTCTCCTTATTTATGTCCGTCCTTCTACCTCTCATCAAGTGCTCTGATGCAACAAAAGAAGTCACTTTAGCAGACCCTCTTTGGCGCTGAGGTAAACTAAATAAATAAATAAAAAATTGGAGTGCAACAATTACTAAACAACAGTGACTGTGCCTCTCTATATCATCTCCTTTTCCTGCTGGCTCTCTCCTTATCATTCCTTCCCTTTATGGTGGAAAACGACAGCCCAACTCCGAGCAATGAATCCACAGTCTGAGCCCCCCCGCCCTCTCTCAAAAACTCTTGCCGGTTTCCTGTCCCTGTCGTCCTCATATCTGAGGCCAGATGCACCATGGGGCCTGGAACAAAGGATAAAATGCCTCTCATAATAGCAGCCAAGGGAATGAAGAGATGGAGGGCAGGGGAATGGTAGGGAAGGAGGAGAAAGAGTGCAAAGGGGCTCCGCTCTGCAAACCAGACACTCTTGCTGTGACCATTAATGAGCCGACTGCGAGAGGAGAGGGCTGTGATGATGGAGATGGAAAGAGAGGAAAAAGAAAAAGGGGAGAGGTCTCATAAAGAGATAAAGAGTGATGGAGAGAGAGAAGTGAAAGAGGGGGAAAAATAGTGGCGAAAAAAGAAAACCGAAGTGAAGCTTCACCTTTTCTCGACCCCTAGGTCCGGTGTTTATGGCCTGTTCACTCCCCTGCCTCCCATCACAACACAATGAGCTTCACTATTCAGCTCCACACTGAGCAACAATAGCTCTGCTTTTTTTTTTTGGAGAGAAACAACATCAGTGGTGTGGCGAAAGTTGGTAAAAAAAAAAAAACACATGGAAAAAGAAAGATGACTTGTAAAGCTCAAAAACTGTAGGAGCTGGATTCCCATCAGGGGCACATGTGTTTGACATATGCATGAACCGATCATACAGTGAATCAAAACAACATGCCAACCGTGTGTTCCTGCCAGAACTCAATCCGCTAAAGTCATGTAAGGAGATTGGGTGAGTTTTATTCTTTTTGTCTCCAACATTCTTTTTATTCTCCTCCTGATTTTGCTAATGTCAGAATTAATTCTCCAACTGCTCTCCCTCCTTCAGCGGGAAGAGTGGAACTGATTGCGACGGCGTCTGCCAAGCCCCTGCTAATGTCCTATTCTCATTACACCCAACACACACACACACATATAAGCACAAACTGAGTCAAGTCAGCTGCACACAGGTGTACGCAAAGCGCACGTGAAATGCCCAATTAAAAGCAAGAAATTGTCTTTTTCATCAGCTGCCTTTGTTGCGTGACCAATTAGGGGATAATTTAATAACGAGTGGTGGAAAGATGCAGATTGGATATACAAAAGGTTACTCCGCAAGCTCATTGATTTAAATTCATGTGGAGTTCTCAATATCTGCCGTGCACTTACTTGCACGTGCACGTCTCCAGAGCCTACAACCAATATTATATTAGTAATACGAGACACACTGAAACACACAAATGTGCACATGTCCCCGGCACCCAATACCAGTTAGTAACCTGAGCAAATGTGCACACTCGCAGCCTGCACAAACCCCAGATTTACACGCAGCTGGACATGTCAATGTCACGTACGTTCGTCAGGAGCAGTCGGTGGATTTCAGCGCATGCGGACAGAGGTTTTCATGCATATTCATATCGGAGAGCCACTTAAAATAACTGTGTAACCACACACTCCTCCTGGCTGCCAATCAATGTGATTTAAAAGACAACAAGAGAAAGCAAGCTCTGACGGGTAGTCGTGTACTTATCATCAGGTTGTCACTGCGTGGCTAACATCAATTGTCTGCTGCGCAACCACAATTAACGCCCGACTCATATATCCTTCCTACACACTGGCAACGCACACAAGGAGACACATGAATATGAAATGAAACAATTTATGTCCTTTCTTTCTTTGGGTAACAGGTTTAAATAAACCCTGCTTCCTGGAATGTGATTTTGACATGCATTAGTCATGTCAAACATCGTATATTTGCACTTATGCACTCGCATAATTCACAACGAAGTCAAGTATACAGCAAGCTGTAACACTATTCACCCTGTTTCTGTTTGTTTTTGGAAAGTTTTATTGATCCATCCTTTTATCCACCATCTAGTAATATATTTGTTCTACTGTAATGCTAATGCAAAGTCACATCTTTGTGTTTGTGAATGAGTTTGGAAGCCCATTGCAGGTATGTGTGCATGTGTGTGTGTGAAGGAATTACAGTTATGACTTTCTTTCCTTGTACTCAGTTGACAAATTAACTCATAAATCACCTTCTTCGTATTTCTCGCTCCCTTGTTTTTTTTTTTCCTTCTCCTCCTCGGAGTCGTTTGCAGGTCAGGTGCTTACATTAGATAATTTAGATTAGTTTAAATAAACTAAACTCCAATGCTGGCAGAACTTTGTTTGCAATGTGCACGTATTCACAGCAAAGCGATGAAAATTTGAACCATGAATGTAAATATGAGTCTGTGATTTAATGAATTCTCATTGTCATTGGCATTAATCCTTGTATTTTTTTAAATAAATCTTTTCTATGACAAAAATGAAAAAGCTTGTAAAACGTTGACACCCTAAATTGATCTCATGTTAATCATTTTTAAAGCTGTAAAAAATTTCTAGGCTAATTAATATGTTTTATATTTTAGCTTCTTAATCGACCTGTGACCACCTCAGCAGCAGTTTGAGAACACTTGCGGGAATACCAAGCACAAGCGGTGAGCAACTGATTTTTTTTTTATTTTAAGCCCTGAGTTTAGACATGGATTGTGTAAAAAAAAAAAAGCTGCAACTATTCATTAGTAAGCTACGTTTAGTGCAGAGCCAAAAGATTAAGTATGGTTCCTAATTTGTCTGGACAGATTTCAGCAAGCACAAACACCTGGAATCTTTGTTGCAAACCTGCGACGCAGCAGAAGATGTGCTACAAGCTCACACTTGTCAGCAAGCCACCTCATTCTCACTTTTTTTTGTCTCCACGAAACTTACTTGACCACTTAACCAGCTATACAGAGACTTTAAACAAGGTATGTAACTCCTACACAAAACACGTTTCAACTCGTCTTTCAACACCCTCCTATAGAAAACGACAATATGCGTCAGTTCTGGGGAAAAGGTGTGGCGATTTTTTAACCTCAAGATTAGCAGCGTCCCCATGAAGGATGTAAACACGCTCCAGTCACACACAAACACTGGAAGATTATGATGTATTGGAATCCCACCCCCAGTTCTGAGTGCTTTTCAGCTGCAGATTATTTGTTACAAGACAAGAGGCCTGCGCTTTGAGACAGCACAACTTACAAGTTTTTATTGGCAGGCAAAAGGGTTCTGAACCATCTCCAAAAGTGTCCGTCGCTATGCACACAAACAGAAACTCACACACACATTTAGTATATGCAGGACTGCAGCTCCGCCTTCTAATAACAGGAGGTGGATTAGCAGAATCCATACTGCGGGAAACTTAAAAAAAACTGTGTGAAATTTAAAAAGAGTTTTAGCCTGAGACACAGGGTCACTTCGTCTCCATTACTGCACACACATAAAATCCAAACAAGAACATTCAGGCACACACACACAAAGTCCCTGTTGCTGGACTACCTACAAGCACGGCATCCCTTATGAGAGTCATGAACTCACCACTAAAGCTGGTTTTACAGAGTGGGGCAACAGGCTGGGAAGCCACTCACACTCATACAAACTAAGGAGCAGCTCTGTGTGTGTGTGTACTTGTTTCTACTACAGAGTGAGGACCATTTGCAACATAATTACTATCAAAGTGAGGTCTTTTTGATGTAAAGTGAGGACCTCTTCAGTGTCCTTGTTTTATTTGCAGCTCTAGTGTGCTTTATCAGTTAGGTTTAGAGATATGGTGTGAATTATGTTTTGGTTCAGGTTAGAGTTAGGAAAAGAGTCGTAATAGTTAGTTTTAGAGAAAATGGGTTTGGCATAAATGCAGTTACAAAAATGAATGGAAGTCAATACAAAGTCCTCAGGTTGATGCAAGTACAAAGATGTGTGTGTGTGGGAGTGTTTGGGGGTGTGTAGAGGTGTGTGTGTATGTGTGTGTGTGTCCATGACAACCAGGTGCCTCAGAGTTATAAAGAGGGAATGTTTGCTGCTTGAAAAATACATGAACTCATTGACTGACTGAACTGGCTTTGCAGCCCTTATTGATTTCTAAATAGGACTTGCCAAGAGACAAAATGTAAACTGCAAGTGTCACACAAGTGAAAGAGAAAGAGACACAGACTGTAATAACAGAAAAAAAATGACATAAAGACAGAGATTTAGACCTCAGAAGAAAGCCTTTTGTCGTCACATGTGACTTCTTTGTTCCACTTCAGACACATTCAGCCAGTCTTGGACTCAGTCGGCAACAGAGAGCAGGGATGGCTCTCAGCCTGGATGTGCCCTGAAACAGCATGGCCGCCCCGTGCTGTCCACTCCACAGCTACAACAGGACAGAGCCTGTGTCCTTTAGCCTTTGGGCTTGGATCGAATTGTGTGTGTGCGCAGCTCTCAGTGCACATGCAAGCTCCATTCTAAGTGTGTGGTTCAGCAGAAGATGTGTTTACTTTTATACAGTGTTTTGTTTTGTTTTTTTTATAACCATGTACATGAATAAACTCAGAGACATACTTAGTAAACATTCTGTTTACAAAAAAGACGAACAGCAGTGTTGCCCAAAGTCTCTGTGTTGCTGACAGGGCTTGCAGCCTGGTTGACCTAAATCTCACTCCATACTGCTCGTGTCACATCCTGTCTCTGCGCGTGTCACTTCCCCCACCAGCTCACAGCAGCTCTCACTATAGGAGATTCCAATGGCTGCCCAAAAACTATTTTAGGCAGCAAAAAAAAAAAAAAGCGCTGCCTAAAATTAAAAAAAAAATTGATTCAAAGTAGTAAATGATTAAATAAATGCTTATACTTGCAGGTGATCCAGTACGGCTCACCTCCTGCTGCCGAAAGATAAAATATAGGTAATATTGGTTTTGAACATCTCCCTTCAAAATATCTTATTTAAGGACATTTTCAGGAAATAACCATTGGATGTACAGCTACTGGTTAACCTTTAGAGCTAAATTAATTCAAGATGGCTGCCTCAGTTAACTGAGCATAACACAATACAAACTGCAACTTATTGTGCAAAATATTTGCTGAAAACATCAGCTTCCTGAAGTTTGCCCTGCCTGTTAACAGCAGATCTCATGAACTGGATAAATTTTAATGAAAAAAAGTAATAATTGGATATATTTCTGATACATAATCATTGATTAAATTCAAGTTGATCGCCACAGTGGTGATATTATTTTATAGTCACAGAAAAATGTCTAAAATGACTTCCTGTTTGTATTTTTGTCCTGCTGATCTCTCCTCACAGCAACCGTTTGATCAACATATGAAATCATCAGTGTGAGAGCATCAACGGACGGATGGCGGCGAGCACGACAGCGACCATGTGTGCATCCACACAGACCTTGGCATTCACATTCTGTCGCCTTTCATGTTTTTGGAGCGCGCCCCTTTCGTCCTCATTACAAAAGGAGGTTGAAGAGCAAAGGAGTGAAAAGAAAAGAGAAGGGAAAAAAAACATAAAAAAAAAGACAGAGCGAAGGGCGAATGAAGAGAAATGCAGGTTTGGCCCAAGGCGGGGTGCTGTGATGTAAGAACAACACAGGGAGCAAGAGAGAGAGAAAGAGAGAGAGAGAGAGGTAGAAAGGAGGGAGGAGTGGGGGGAGGAGAGATGGTATTTGTTGCAGTGTGCGCCGTTGCACTCGGACATCGATGCATGTGCACTCACACAAAAGCACGCAGACTTTCAGTTGACATAATACAGTTTGGAATAAGCTGAAGATTCCTGCAAGAGGCTTTTGTTAGCAACAAACCCGCTATTGCAGAAGAGAAAATGTTGTTTTTGAAATTATTTACGCAGCTCATGTCAAAGGGAGAGGTCACATCTAAAGCGCAGTAATGTTAAGGAGTTTCAGTGTGAAGCAAACTCGACAGAGCTGCAGTGTATGAAACAGGCTTCGGGGCATGGGATGAAACTTGGCCTGCTAATTCCAAAACACACACACACACCTCTAAAACTTTCTGCGAACAAGTTCCAGCATTTCTCTGTCTCTGGCTTGTCAACATACCAACCCTTACAAATCATCTCACTCTACCTGTTTGTCTGTTCTACTTGTAATTAACCATTTCATTGTGTACAACCTGGACCTCAATAGTCTTCATAACTGGCACTGTTCTGACCTGACAGTATTTGATTGATCTAACCAGGAAATGTGACTATTTAGGCATTTATCATTAGAGTAATACCAATCAGTGTCTGTCAACAAAATCTCATTGAACACAAAGACTGAGGAACATAGCTATTGTAAAATTTTTACCAAAGGTTTTTAACACCCGCTGTTGAAAGTCAAAGGTGCTAAATAAGCAATAACGAGTCTGTGTGGATGTGTCTGTTATAAAGATATGAACCACTGTTTAATGAAACTTTCAGGAAACAATGCATCAACTTTTAGAAGAAGGGGGTCGATGCAGTCACTAAGTGGGAGTTTTTTTGTTGTGTGGGAGGAGTTTGTCCAAGGCATGATTGGTCTGTTTGACATTTGTGGGACGTGATTGGTTGGATTGACTATTTTGGGTGGGGTTTGAAGAAGCTGTGGGCAGCTGGGAGTACCTTGGCCAGAAAGCCCCTATATTTTTAAAATAAATATTATTTTAGTCATAACTCGAGACAGGAAGTTGCTAACTGCATGATATCTGAACACTGTGCATGTGAAGGGACTTGTAACAATTTGGCTCGGTCAAAAACAGCCCAAACACGCCTCGAATAAATGCCATTTTTTATTATAACTGTTAATACTAGTCATAACTGTGACAGGAAGGTGGCGCACCAAATTTGAGGTCAATAAATTATAGTTACATGTTCACAATTATTTTACTATTCATCTTTTAAATCATGACACGTCAACCTGACCAATCGTGGTTTTGACAAACTCTGCCCATCCAAGAACCTCTGCCTATTCCAAACTTCGTTAATCATGGTTAGGACAAACTCCATCCACACAACATGAAACTCTCCCTATGTACTGCAGAGACCCCCACTTTACTCTTGGAGCTACAGCTAAACAGCCTTAGCCTACATAAAATTGGCTATAATTTAGTCAATGTTATGAATGTTGAGATAAAATATTTTATATGGAAGTAGCTGAAAGTATTTTATAAGGTGATCTTAGTCTAAAACTTTATATGAAAAGCCGTTGGCAATAAGTATTCTTTTAACATCCATCCATCCATCCATCCATCCATCCATCCATCCATCCGTTATCTTTACCCGTTTCTTCCTTTCAGGGTCACTGGTGCCCATAATTCTTTTAACAGATGCTGGGTATTTAATTATAATGTGATTTCCTCCAAAGTTTCCTTCAGATAAAAATAAAATCATTGTTTATAGTGATTATAGTTTGGTTAATTGTTTAGTTGTGTTGATCATGTGAAAAGATTGATGGAAAGGACAAGGTTCACTGTGATTCAAGATTTTATCTGAAAGCTTCAAATTAATGTGAGTTTCTTATTGTTTTCTTGTAGATAGTTCAAGATCTAGATTGCTCAGTCTGAAATGTAATAAATCCTTCAGTTTTGGTTGTTTTTTCTTATCATTACAAACACAGTCAATATTCATGGTTGTACTCATGAAGTAGGAAATGAAAACAGAATGAAAAATATTTTCTACATTCTCGTTTTCTTGTTCTTTATCTTTGTCCCTTCTGTTCCTTCTCATCTTGTGACTCTGTTGCCTCTCAGAAACCCGATAAGCAGCAGATACATATGTGCCATGGCGCTCCTTCTTAAGTAGCCTCAGCATTCATCCACTCTGCCCCTTTGAATACTCCCTCATTTTTTTTCCCTCTCCCCCAACTCTCTCCCTCTCTGTCCGGGCTTTTAAGACGTTCATAAAAGGAGGTCTTATTGACAAAACAATTGCTCGGCAGGGCTTAAACACAGCCTTTAAAGGCGTATTATTAAATTGCAGGCAGGAAGGAGAGGACCAGCCAACAAGGGAAACCTGATGACCTCGTCATTGATTTTTACATCACCGGAGCGTTAGGAGAACTTAGCACAGAAATACTGACTGCACTGAGAGAGAGAGAGACATTTTATATGTTACACACTGAGCTTTTAGCTGCTGTCTGTATTTAGAGGGCTATAATTATGTAGGGCTGTTCAGAAACCCACTAATACTGTGGCTGCAGATAGATCCACGCGCAGACACACCTGAGTCTATTAGCACATCTGATTACTTACTTCTTGTTTAGTGTTTAATCCAAATCAAACATTATAAATGAGTCTTTTTTGCATTCATTGACAAATGCGTTTATTTTCAGCAATTTTGAAAAACAGCAGTTTAGTATAACATTGGGTTCATCTTGGTAAAAACTTGTTGGTGTTGTTCACATTTTTCTGTTAAATAAGGGTTATATTATCTTTATTAAGTCTTCTTTATTGCCAACAGCCAAAAGGTGAGTGAAAACGTTTTTGTTTGTGTCTATGTGTGTGTGTAAATGTTCATGTTAGCAAAACAACTCATGAACTACTGAACAGATTTTGATTGATTTTTTTGCTACGATAATTGTTCGATTTGCATCTGCAGCTGATTACCTTTTGGAGTCAGACAAATTCAAGATGGCTGACATGGCTAATCAAACTGAGCAAGCCCAAAAATAACTACACTTCAGTCATTTAAAAAAAATATTCAGCTAAAGAGTGAGGAAACGCTAACAGATCTCATAAAATCTGGGAGTCAACTCTGTCTGTTAGCAAAATATCTAATAGCTGACTGGATACATTTAATGAAGCTTTCAAAAAGTAATCATTGGATGTACATCTACAGCAGATTTACTTTTGGAGCCAAAGCAAAACAAGCTGGCCATCACAGACTTTGACAAAACACAAATTGCAATCACTCAATCATTTTTACAGATGTTTATCTAAATATCGTTGTGGTATTAGCTGACAGTCATTCACAACACATACTATGAGCTTCAGACTTTGCAACATTAAGGTTTTCAAAAGGTATGTTTAAAACTTATTTCAACATTTCTCAAATATGACAACATTAGTAAAAGTCTGGCATAAAAGGCTACTTTACATTTCTTTAAGGCTTGTTAGGCCGTTAATCTTGTAAATGGAAAACATATTTGAAATACACTATATATATTTAATATATCAAAATCAGAATGCATCAGTGGTTTAAAATCTTTTTGAATGTTCCGTATCAAAACTGTATTCCAAACCATTTTTTATTCTTCTAATAAAAAGCTAAACCTTGTAAATTTCTATGCAGGCCTAAGGATTTTCAGAGGGTTTTCAGTTTTAAAACTATACTTGAATGACAAAAATAGTTTTGTTCAGTGAAAAAATTAATATTGTGTAAAATAAGCTGCATTACACAAACTTTAATTATCAGTCTTCTAATAAACTTTTGGCTACATTTTGATCGAACAATTAAATCTAACTGAAATCTCATTAATGCAAGAAAAAAACACAAAGGGCTATCTATGTAATCATTATTTAATTACTGCCATGTTCGGGCAACAGGATAATCAAAATGAATTATACTTTGGCATGTTTCTTTTAGTTTGTTTTATAACGACTATGTATGCATTTGGTTGTTTTTAATTGTTCACTGCTGGCTGTACTTTCCCATTAAATTGTACAGGTAACTATTCCTATGTGTGTATGTGTGTGTGTTCTCAATCTGTCTATTATAAGACTCTTTCTCCATTCAAATTGAGATTCCCCGGTGTTACGTACTTCTGCCAATAATTCATGAGCGATCTGCGCCCCTTGCCGGCCTTTAGCATTTTTATTTAATCTGCTGAGCCCCACCACGTGCTCGCTCATCAATAATGCACGCAGACATGTGTGTTAACACATCCATGGTGTGTGAGAGGAACGACGGCAGAGAGTGTGAGCGGGCTGGTATTCCCTACAATGTGGGACAGTGTTTTTGGCATACACACCTACTTGTGGGGACCTAATGTTACCTAT
>JARVJO010000001.1:42851653-42898297 GCA_031762555.1 Cynodonichthys magdalenae
CCCCCCCCCCCCCCCCCCCCCCCCACACACACACACACACACACTCCCAAAAAACAAAACAAAACAAAAAAAAAACACAATGCCACCTCAATGAGTCATAAATAAACCTTTTTCTTGTGGAAGCAACAAACTAATATAATTCTCTAACATAGTTGCACGTTTTCACACAGAGATGAGTAAAGCATATACTAACTTGTTTTTTGTTGAAGCTTCATCTCCTTCGGTTTGATTACTCTGGAGGTGCATAAACACTTTACACTCATAAAGGCTAAACTACTTTACCTTACTTCCTTACTTTAAGTTTTTACTTACTCTAGGATTCATAAAGGTAACATCTCATGATGAACTGCTGGCTGCTACACAACGTGCCATCTGAAGGATACACACTAAAAAGTGCTGGGCTGTTTTGATGAATATTGCTGGGGTAAAGCTGTCTGGTTGGGTTGGTTGGACCAAACACTGAAGTTTCACACAGTTTTTGGGGAAGAAATGAGTCCTGTCATTTTTTACAAACCACCATTTTAGGCCAGAAGTTGACCAAATCAGACCTGACTGGTCCTCTGCTTTAGGATTTAACAGATTATTACGGTTGCAAAAATGAACTTTTAGCTCAGCTTTTGGCAGATTCAATTCAACAAATTAGTCATTTGAACACAATTTTTGGGATAAAAACTTTACCCACTATGCTGACTCCAACTGATAATCAAACCCTCCTGAGTGCATCCAGACTTGACTTAGTCTTTATTTGTATTCAAATTCCATAATGCTTTATATGTATTTGCATAAGAAAAATGTTAGAGAATGTTTCATAAAGTAACTATTCTTCATTTTATGCTTAATTCAACCAACACATGTCTAGGATTACACCATATTTGTCAAATAAAATAAGCATGTTGTCTCGTTTTTAATTTCTTAAATCAATTTAACTTTTGATATCTTTATTACTTATATCCCAAATCTGAGTGATCAACAGTAGCCGCCACACATGAGGCTGATCTTTGCCGTTAGACTAACGAGGCGACACAGCCTTGATCGTCAATCAGACGAGTAAAATCAGAGCGGCGCCAGCGTTTTCATTTTTTCATTACAGCTTTTTCTGCGCATAATGAACAGGATTGTGTTTAATGCTCTGACAACCCAGCTGAGAGAGTGTGAGTGGAGACTGATTTCTTCTTCTTTTTTCCTTTTTTTTTCTCTCAGCGTTTCCTTGTCCATGTGATTGGTTGCAGGGAATGGGAACACAAGGAGGCTAATTTCATGCGCTAAGTTATAATTGCATTGTTGCCTCTGGCCAAATTTGTGTCCACTTCTTTTTCCACAACCATTTCTTTGCTCTTCTGTGTAGTATGTGTCTGTGCGGAGGTGCGGAAGAGCATTTTTTTACTTGTTATATTGATCAGATAATGTCAGAATTAAAAAAAACAGCAAAAAATCTGCATTGCTGCTTGTGTGTGACTAAAGAGGCAAAAAACAAGATTCTTGAGGGTCTGTGTTGTTTGTAATAATTTACAGCTGAAAAGATTTGTCAGCACCAGTTGTCTGCTTGTTTCACTGTCTGTGTCAACAGAATTACATTAAAAACTAGCTGTAATAATTCTATAAAACTTGCAATGATGTGGAGGCTTGGCTAACAAAGGACCCATTACACTAAAAAGTACAAGACAGGCCATTGTAGAAGATGGCCCTTCTAGCTCACATAAAGAAATCACAAATTATCTGCTGACATATTAATCTCAGCTAATCATGTGAAAAAGGTTCTCTCTCATCTACAAACAGAAAATACTGATTTAAAAAATATAAACTCAATGAGTCCATTCTACTTGTCATGAAACTGTGAAGGCAGGAGTGTCTTCCTCGTGATTTTGGGGGTTTCAGCGATGCCAGGGGCTACAATACTGCACAAATCCATCCTGTTTCAATGCTATTTTCCCTCTAGCTTCAAGGCACACACACACAAATACACACACTCACAGACTCAATACAAAAACCAGTCACACACATGCAACCTGAATTTCAGGCATGGGATGAAGGGTGTACTTGGTTAGATGAGTGTGACTTTAAAAAAATGCCAAAAAATATATTTATGGAGTTGAGGATCTTTTTCAATACTGATGTAGAATGAAGATAGTAAAACCAAATAATTGGCATTCAAAGTTTTTTATCACCCACCAATAAAAATGCCAAACTACCTCATAGAGAACTGACCTTTGGAAACAAAGATGTTTATATTTCAGTTAATTTTAAAGATAATGAGCTAAAATCATCCCTAACACATTGTACAATACCAGTGCCCTCCAGTGTCCTGTGGACTCTGAAGGATTCACTGGACCAATCCCTTAAATCAGAGGAAAGGGAAGAAGAATTGTGGGTCAGAATTGGAGGAGACTTCGATTTTGGACAGTTTTCGGTGCATCGCTGTGATATAATCGACCTTCCAATTTGGTTTTCGAAAGATGCAGCCCCTGAATTTGAACACAACTTAATTTAATCAGTTAACACAGAGTATAACGACAAAAAACTGCTTCTTATTACAAGAGGATCTTACTTTCAAACCCTTAATTCAGCAGGCAAAATGCATTCCTTCAAGGAAAGCTCAACCTCAGATTTTTAAAGTTCTTTTGATTATTCACCTAAACATTTTCCTACAGTTAAGTGTTTTTTCTTTATGGGGATCCTGCTTCGCCCTATCTCCTTCAAGAGCGTAAACCCACAGAAAAGCGCAGAGTTATGAGCGGGACTTGGCCAGGAATCCAGTACACCGAGACTGTTTTTGCTCTCCGCATTTCTAAACCTCCAAATTAGCTCCTATCTTTCAAAACATTCTGATTTAGTTCTTTGCACAGCAACAAGTCACCCAGTTTTAATATTGTCTTTGAGTGATTCTGGTGTCTTAATAGCTCTTGGCTGTGGTTCAGTGGGTTGGAGGGGAGGAGTGAGGGGAGGGTAAGAAAGGCCTTCAGTGCAGAAAGCAATAACATGTTCTTTAAAAGAGCAGATGGAAAGTTTCTGCGCATCCTTCCCTCCCTTCCCTCTTCCCCAAGCCTATCTTAATGATATGTCTTCTCCAAATATACAACTCCTTTCATGAGAATTTCCACCCTGCTTGCTGCTCTCTGCAGGACTCTGCGCATGTGGGTGCCAGGAGGGGCGTGACTCCTGCTTCTTCTGTTTTTTTTTTTCTTTTTGAACATCTTATCATTTTTTGTATGTGTGTATTTATGCTTTCTGTGCTCATTATAGCCGAGTCAACCTGTGTACATTGAATGTTTATGTGCTCATTCCGATCAAAGCACAGATTTGCCCGGTCATACTGCATGTTTGTCCGTGTGTGTGTGTGTGTGGGTGTGTGTATGTGTGTGTGTGTGTGCGTGTGTGCACAGATGTGTGTGGGGGTGAGTAACGAAGCTTTGGTAACATCCCCTCCCTGTCTGACCGTCTTCCTCACAGACAAGAACAAGAAGAGCCAATAGAAGGAGGACAACGAGTGAGAGGAAACTAGGAGGCAGGGGAGGAGATGTGGAAATGTATATCTGGAGCTCCGGGGTTTAACAACGAGATAAGAACAGAAATATTCTGTGAGACCCTTCTTTTACTCCCCCTGCCCCAAGTGTACCCCAAGAGAAGACCACAACCCTGATGGAAGAAACAGTTCTCAAATTAAATTGTACCAAAAAACAGTATTATTTTGTCTCAAAATAATTAAAAAATACTGTCAGCTTCAATTAGTACTGAGGATTAAACAAGATTGACTTTAACAGATTTTTTTAAGGATCTATTTGAAAAACTGAAGTGGAAAAATAACTTGATAAAGTTCAATAGTTTTTTTTAGTAAACATATGAATCTGAAAGTTACCTGACCTGAAAATCACACATTTCGTACATTACAAATTTCCATTTAACTGGTATCACTTTGTAGAAGCTCGATTTCTTTTTGACGGGGAATTTATTTGGATATTATTTTTTTGTTGTTGTCACAATGCAAATTTATAAATACCATGATTGATTTATTATAGCAAAAATCACACAAAACAGTTAAAGAAGTAAGTACTTTTTATAGGCACTCTCATTTAAAACATTGACACGTTTAAAATGAAATCCAAACGCTCCATCTCAGTGTGTGTAATTACACTCTGGTGCATTCCCTTCTTAGCCATTAGGTGTTATCACTGCATATTTTTCTATTTAAAGCTGAACTTCCCAAGCCTCTGTGCATCCTATTAAAAGGCTTGATACACCACATTAGCTTTATAAGACAGCAGGCGTGAAAAAAAACAGTGAAGGAAGAAATGCAATAGAGAGAAATCATATGTTGTAAAATAATGACACTGCACAGTCTGTGAGTAGCAGGTGTCTGTTAAATCTTGACTTTGTCTATAGGAGATGGTTTGGCTCAGTCACAGGGTACCAAGATGCAACAAAAAAAAAATTTGCAAAGATTCGTTGTAAACAACTTTTATGTAGAACCCATTTCTGTTTTTGCTAAGTTCTATTGAGTCGAACCGATAGAAAAGCAGATTACCACCAAAAACATTATCCAAAAATTATTTACTTAAAAGTTTCAGTTTAAGTCAAGTGCCTTGACATGGACAGATCATTTCCCCTCTGAGTTCATGGGTCAAGTCTCCATAGAAACCAAGCTGCCCATCAGGAATGCCTGACAGCAAATCCGCAGGCCTTTTGGCTGCATCACACCAGTGTCTCATACAAATATACATGCACACACAGACTCTACTAGAAGCCTGCTGCTGCCAGACATGTATGAGATTACTTTAAATATTTGGGAAGCACATTGTTATGCTACCAGCAAATGTCTCGAGCCCTGAGCATGAGCAGACTTTAAAACAAGTGTTCCAAACTATAAGCTCATAGCATCTCGGCTACAACAAGCCTCTATTTGCCCAATTTTCCTGCTCATTCAGTGGAAGTTTCCTACTTGTATGTGTGTTCAAGCCGCTCTGTGAAAGCAACGCCATTTCAAATTCCTTTCTGTGTAGGTGGCATCGACTGACATCCCTTTGACTTCATTAGGGAGCAGGGACCCAGCAACAATGCTGGCTCTGGGAGAGAGAGGGGGGATTAAAGACAAAAAGAAAAGGGGGTGAGCGTGAACAAAACAACAGCAGAAGAAAAAAACAAAAAAACAAAGCCCCCCTAACCTAATTTCCTCTGATTCAGTCAGCTCGAAGGCAAAATTAAATGGCTAAAAATCTACAAATCTATTAGAGACACAAAGTGAACCAACTAAAGGATAATTTTTGACAGCCTTTATAAAAATTAGTGAAAGTTTTAAATATTCAAAAAAAAGTATTGCTCTCAATGTACAAAATAGATATAAAAAAATTTAGAGGTAAATAAGCTCAAAGCAAACATGAATAATTATTAAAACAAAAAGCAGTGACACTTGTTTAAAATAATTTTCTCATCAGTTCTTTTAATCTATTCTTGAAAAAAGAAGGGGAAACTGATTTTCTTAGACTTTTAACTCATTAAATCCTTTTAATTCTCAATTCTTTTATTGACCAGTTATCTTGCTTGCAGAAAAGTCATAAATGTCGTTGGGTAGGAAGGAAAGGAGTAAAAATATGTCATTAAAAGAGACACCATGCTTTTAAGTTCTTCTTTTCCACATTTAAATCATTCAACTGGGTTCTATATAAAGTAGAACTGCAATGCTTAGGTTTGAATTCCTCCTTATTGTAACTCCACAAGCCCATCTTTCACCTTTTCTGAGGTGTATCCTAAACTAACTCATTTTGAGGCTGTCTCTTTAAATCCAAACGAAGCACTTCATACCCTGCCCTCATCCAGCTTCCAGACTAGTTCATTCCAGTTTGATAGACAAGTTTATGACTATATAGCAGCACAGAATATTTTTTTCTATTAAAAGAGATCAGCAACAGAAGATTTGTCCATCCAGCCTCACATGTTGGAGCCAGGAATGAAAATGACCAAACTGTAGTTAGTAAGTCCAGACCTTATTTGGCAATTCTGTCGCAAAAACTGTGACATTACAAGTCAGAAAATGTCATAGAAAATAAAGAAAACTGGATGGGTTAAAAAAAAATGAACTAAACAGAATATAATGATATCTATGCAGCACCGGGAGAAACTAAACTCAAATTTTCTGCACTCATAGGGGCTCTAAGTACACAATAAAATGCATTTAAGGGCTAAAAAAGTGGATTTTACATGATATGTCCCCTTTAAGGCTCTCTGACAAAGTAGATTACACAGCGCAGTGAGTTGTTTCTCCATGGAGATAGTGGATAATTTGTATCACTCATCACTGACTCTGAGTTGAATGATGTGGAGAAGCAGTCTTTAACTGTATATGGTCCACGCAACAGGATGTAATGATTCTTGAGCTTTACAGACTGCAGTGTGAGTCTCTAACCTACATGCCAAAGCTTTTAGCATCTACGCACAAATTGTAGGTCTTAACAAATGTTATGTTTAAGGTTTGTAAATGGTAAAGTCTGTTGATGCTAAATAAACCGTCTCGTATAGTTTGTTGTATTTGAAGTGTGTTTGTACTCTGGTTGCATGAAAAGTGAGGGCGTGATTCATTAGCCCTCCCCATTCCAGCTTAGGGAAGGCTAAATTTATTAAGGGGGCCGGATGTTGCACAACACCTGCCGCTGTGCTTCCCTCTGTGCAATAAAAGGAAGGGGGTGCAGCATGCTAGCTAGTGCTAGTGGTAACTGCTGCTCGTTGGACTGAGGCTGATGAGCTGGGGCTAATTCAAGGGGTGATTATGTAGTTTGCTGGACCACTAAACCTCTTTAAGCCCGTAATTACCGCCTATTTGAGCAAAGGGAGGCACTCCAAAGCAATCGGTGCTTGCACCAAGCGGTGCAGAGAACAGCAGCCACAGCTGGAGGTGGGCTGCCTCGGGGCTGCCTGGGAATGAGGGGGCGTGTAAATGGGAGTAGAAGGAATCTACAAAGCCTCATCTCTGCCAGGTACTGCAGAAAGCTGAGAGAAAACAGTGGGATGCCCCTCAGACGACCAGCAAACTTCAAGCAACAATGCTTTGAGCTATCATTTTAGCACTGATCTTTGAGTTAAAAAAGCAAAACAAATGTTTTTCTTGTTACACACAACTTCAATACAAATGATTTAGTAAATGGAGCAACAGAAAAAAAAATACTCTTGATCGTTAATTCCAAGCAACAAAACAAAAGCAACAGCTATTCTAATCATATAAAGCCTTCAGATAAATTTTTCTGGAATAGAGTAATAGAGGTAGGATATGTCATTGTGACGAAAGGATAAAAAGCTTTTTTTAGACCTGTGTTCAAGACATTACAAGTGGGAATCAGAATCTCAAGATTGCAACTCAACCATGAGGGAATCCTTTTCATTTCACCTGACTTTCAAGGAAATTCGACTTTACATAATGCCACTGAAATTTGATCTCTCTGAGGAAGCAATTTGGGGACCAGAGAACATTCTAATAACCTTGGCGATATTATTATACTATTATCATAATTACCCTTTTGCCCCCCAACGTTTTAATTAGAAACTCACCGTTGGCCCCCACGGGGGTTAAAAGAACCCGAGTTGGGGGAATGCTGAAACTGGGTGAAGGTATTTCAGAATTGCTCCCTTACGCTCTTTGAAGCAGCAAGTACAGGAAGGCAGAAGGATGATGCACTGCTCTTATTGAAAGATGAAGCTTTCACACTCTACCTCCCTTCTCAGTCTTTCTCTGAGATCGTTTTTTTTTTGTTGTTGTTTTTTTTCAAAGCACCCTTGCACCCCTCCTTCCTTCCTCTCTACATCCATGTTTCTCACTTGTCTCTGCCCCTTCCATCCCTCTGCTCTATTTTTAGCATTTTGCTTAACTATCTGTTGGGCTGCCTCTTTTTCTCCTCCCCTCCTTTTTTCTTCCATCTCCATTTACCTCCCCTCCTTACAATTAGCTCTGGTACTTTTTGTATCCTCTCTCTTTCAAACCAAATGTTTACCTCTATTCTCTTATTCTGATTTTTCTGCCTCCTTCTCTTCATTTTGTGCAGCAGTGGGCCTTCTCCATCAGTGCACCACTTTCACAAATCAATGGCTTAATCTGTCGTAACAAACAAGTGAGCAGCAACCCTCAGCCTTGTTCCCTTCTTGCTATTGCTAACACTAAAGAGTGCCTCTGAAAAGCAAAATGAATAATAGGAGAAGAAAGCTAATGCACACATAGTGCAAAATAAAACAAGGAAATTGAAGAGATAAGGGACAAAGTGTATGATATCAAACACTTAATTAAATTGTAAAAAGGAAGACAAGACAATGAGAGGTAGGAAATGTGACAAAAAATATGCATCATTGCTGGTTTTGCAGCCATATCTCCTCTCCCAGTTGACAATCCGGCTCCTCCACCATGAGTTATTGCCTGTCTGCATTCACCACCTGGTTCACTAGCTATGATTTCCCTCACTCCACTGGACACACAACTATACACAAAATGCACACACATTGGCATTCATGCTTGTGTGTTTGAATATATGTGCATGAATGTCCCCTGTAACAAGGGCATTTTGGTTCAGCTGGTCAAGAGCAAACACACCACCAGTCTATGGTCAGAGCTTGCGTGCAGCCTTTTCCAATAATTTAGCCTAAGTTTTACAAAGTTTTATGTATAAAACATCAATCATAGGGCTATAGGGAAAGTAAAAATAATGAGGATATCGTATCACACTGCCTTTGAAACAGCACAACTGCACTAAGATGACTATTGAGGTCCAAAGCCATAAAAATGTACAGCTGCATGTTATAGAGAAATGAAACAAGAAGCAGTCATGGAAGAAAGGAGTAATGAGAGAAAGAAGTCAGACAGGCAGAAGACCTGCAAAAAAAATAGGAAACCCGTATGGTCTTTCAGAAAGGAGCGTTTTGTCTGAGAAGCAGAGAGAGAGAGAGAAGGCGACAGAGAGAGTTCACGCATGGGCGAGAATACAAGTGGGAGGAACTGAATTGATAAATTAGTTCAGCCAACGTGCAAACTGATTACCACAACAGCAGAGCCAGAGCATCTATCAAGTGCACGCATGCAATGAGACACACACTCACTCTGCATTAACAAAAGAGACATGAGGCTGACACTTGCGAATAAAAGCACAACTGCACAGGCAGTCACACAAGAATGCACGCACGCACACACACTAAATGTATCTAGGGCAAGCTGCTGCAGTTGCTGTAAGTAAAAGGTACTGAGCTGCTGACTCCAGCCAGAAAATATCCACCAATCCTCTGGATCACCAAATGCAGCCTAATGGATAATGGCTAACAGCTACTGCTAATGTGATTTCACACTTTGCACAGGTATTATATCACTGGTTAAACAAACTCAGGCTACACACTCAAAGACTATGCAAAACTATGTTTCTTGGTGGGTAAAAAAAATATTTTGCTGTAGGTTTAAATTAAACAAAAAAAATTGAATGATGTGTGCATGATCATAGTAAAACTGAAAAGCTAGCATCACTAATTTATTACAGATGAGGTATTAAGTATTTTCCATGTATATAGTTCAATTCTATACCACAATCAAGTAAGTATGTAATCTTAAGCTGTTATGAAAATTATGTGAATCTCAAAAATAAATTGGACTTTGACATCATAGCCTTTTTAAACATGTTGACATTGGTCTCTGTCTCTTTAAGAACCTCCTGTCATTTCTGACACTCCCTCTTCAGCACATCTTCACAACAATGCTTCATAACGTTTACAACCTTTTGAAGGAGCATTGTATTTTGTTGTAAAAAGAAGAAGCAACATTACATAATATCGGTTTTGGAAAAAGGCAACTCAAGATGCAGTTGAACTTTACCCGAATGATCCCATGTTGGACCTTGAACGTAGCTAGTATAGAGCTAGTAAAGAAGGCTTTTACAAGATGTTTCAGCTTAGTAATTATCTCCCTGTCATCCTCTCATACATGTATGTCAATGTTAAGCTACTGTTTGCAAAGCAACTATAAATGCAGATCACGATAAAGCCATGTTTTACAATGAAATCTTGAACATCCACCATTTTTGGTGCTTAGTGTTTAGGCAGTTCCAATGGCTAACACAGGATATTTAAGGATTTCTCCCACATGCGTAAAAGAATCAAAGAAACACCCTGGGTATATTATTGATGAGGGAATGACATTATGAGATGATACAAAGCTTAAAAAAGTTGATTTTGCATAATATCCCCTTCAATAAAATGAAGACAGAGCACGTTGTCAAGACAAACCTATGGCAATATTTACTCTGATTCTACCTCACATCAACTTGTCACTCACTCTCCAATAAATTCCACAGCAATAGTGGAGAATTCCACACCCTAACAAACCAATGAGGCCATTGTTGTGTACCCTTTTAAAAGTGCGCGCATCTGTGTATTATAGCGTGCCTAAATTTGCGTCTGACTGTATGTGCTTAAGAGCTGAGAGTGAGCTCCTTCTCTGGATTTGCAGATCATCGTAAACTGATTAGTGGGTACCAAACCAAGAATGGTTTCACATATCTGAGTTACTGGGCCTGTAGCCACTCAACACATGCACATACACACACAGATACACACACTGCTCACATACAGCTGCTAATGAAAAATAGAACTAGTGTGAAACACAGCTTCAGCATGAGGCCATCAATCATTCTGACACACAACAATGAAACCACACACTGACTTGTTTCATAGTTTCCCAACTCTTAAATTTGAGTTGGGAAGGAGGAAAAGCAATAAATAAACAAATAAACAAACAAAGAAAAGATGACAAAAGAGGAGACAGAATGCAAAATCAGTAGTCACAAAACGTGAGGAATCAAAATGCATATGTAGCTTAATGAAAATATAACTAAAAGTGATTTTTTTGGGTCAAAATACAATCCAAAAAGATGATCCTATTTGTACTGACCAATATATGCATGTCAGTCTTGAAAGCCATTAGATCTCTTGATCTCCTCCAGTGCTACTGACCAACCTTGGGGGTCTGTAAAGTTCTCACGTTCTCAAGGAAACACACTAGCCCACCTCTTGACTAAAGCCAGATCAACACACACATATGTGCTTCCTCTCGGTCTCGATCCATGGCAGACGTCTAGGAAAAGTTCAAAGGTGATGTGAATTAAAAGTTAACTGCCCTTGAGGGCTTTTAAATAGTGGGGTAAAACGATACAAAGAGTGCATAAGAGAAAGTTGGAGAACAAAATGAACTCAAGCATTCTCAGAACTTGTGCGTCAATGTAATTCAAACTAATCCCTCTGCCTGTTTGGAGTATGTGGATAGTAGGGATTTTAAGTCACAACAAATTTGAAAAGAAAGAATAACTCTATAAGATCACACTGGTTCATATTTC
This sequence comes from Cynodonichthys magdalenae, assembly GCA_031762555.1. Taxonomy (NCBI): domain Eukaryota; kingdom Metazoa; phylum Chordata; class Actinopteri; order Cyprinodontiformes; family Rivulidae; genus Cynodonichthys; species Cynodonichthys magdalenae. Next base: position 42,862,993 of record JARVJO010000001.1, read on the forward strand.
ATGGTCTGTATGGACTGTTTTTTTTTCCTCTTTTGCAGCTAATGTATTTAACAGGAACATCTCTCCCACTTTTTATTTTTTCTGATTTTGCAAAGCAGTCATTTTTTTCAAAATGTATTATATGAACAGGATTCCTAGTTCGACTGAAGAAAACATTTATGGGACTGTATTCAATATGACGTGGATGCACTACTGAATTTCAGACATTATTTTTTCCCTATAGGATTTGATTTTTGTTAGAATAACCCAGGAAACTAAAAATGATCTTACATGTGCAAACAACATCAATACAAAAAATGGATAGTAAATGATTATGCTGATTTTCAATTAATAAAAGAGCTCCACATATGCCAAAAGACAATATCTAAAAAAAAAACATTTATTTTCTGAGCTGCCAACGTGTCACATGTGAGTCACTCAGTCATTTACTGTATTGCTCTGTCCATCTGCTCTGTCCACTCAGTCATCCATCATTCCATCCATCAATCATGACACAGATGGCCATTCAGGAGTTCCTGTCAGGACCGTTGCCCTCCCTCTGCTCCAGCCATACCATTACCCCCATCCCACCCCCATTCTTCCTCCTCTTTTACATCTCAAGAACCTCACAAAAGGCACAAACATGTACACAACTCCTGATCCCCACACCTTCACCAGATGGACAACTCCTACAATCACAACCATGTTGGTAAGAACATGATCTTAAGGATTTTTTTTTTTTTTTACAAATGCTGAGACAAACTTCTCATGAAAAAGTCGCAAAATGTGTGAAGTTTGTTTGTCTGTGAGGGTCATTTGACAAAAAGAAGCCCCCAAAGAGAGCAGTCTGCATTTGGTCCCTGGGGCCTGTCAGGAGGGATAATTGATGATGTTTTCATTACAAGGTGTGGGGTAATGTGGGGGCTGGGGCACAATATGTGTGTGTGTATGTGTGTGTTTGTGCATGTGTATACATGGGTAATGGGGGGTGGGCAGGTTGACTCAGCTGCCGCTTTCTTGACACCAACCACTCCTTGCGAATGGTACGGACAAGTCATTGCTTCCAAATGCCCTCATACAAATACAGACATACACACATTTGCACAAGCACCAAACACTGGTCCTCAAAGACAGATGCACACAAACACACAGCCTAGAGCCAATCCCATTCCCAGAGATAAAGTATCTGAAACCAAATAAAAACACTGAGAATAAATCTAGCTTGTTTCTTTTGTCACAGTGTCATGCCAGGCCTTCGGCAGAGCTGTCTATCTGTCTCTATTCTCTTAGGACGTCTTTGAAATCTTCACACAGTGGCGCCAAACTATCTGACTGCCACTTCGATTCAATTAAGACCTAATCTGAGACGTAAGTTTGAGTATTACAGTATCACAACAGACATGTCTTTATTGTCGTTTATAAAGAATATTTTTTAAAAGAACATAAACGGTCCCATTTTAAGTTTGTTTCATGATGTCTCATCAGAGCTATTAACAAGGCGTCCTTGTGGCTCGGAGGTTCAATTAAAATATTTTCTCGAGGAACCTAATTTGTGCAGCTGACAGATGAGACAAAAAGCTCTAACAACAATCACAAGACAACTGTGCCAGAAATATGACAAACATACTTGTAGTAGCTCCTCAGTCTGGAATCAATCCAGGCATTGTATATTTTACAAAATGTCTCTGTGTTCCCTGTTCCCTCTTATCACTACAACTGTGTAATAAAGATGAAAGTGGCCAGAAGTAACCTTCTGATCTCAGTATGAAAACAGAACCTTAGGGTCTGTTCCACCGTTCCAGGAATGGGTTGCCATGGAGGGTCAGGGTTGCAGCGGGTGATCGGGGTGCTGACACATCCAGATTCCAGCAATAAACAGTTGAAGAATAATGGCATCTGAGACAATGACGAACTCTGGCCTCAAATGGTTGTTTGTTTGTTTTATTCCTGCCTATGTTGTTTAGGTCAGCTTTGAGTAATATGGATTTTGTTCTCCTAATTTATGGGTTTTGGTAGTAAAAAGTCTTCAATTTTTAATATTGTTCATATTGACATTAAAATTGTGGATTTGGGGATCATCAACACAGGACTGTTTTTGGCAATATGGAAACACTTTTTTAGAGTTTTAGCCTTGTATACACAAAAAATACATTTTAGATACCACAAAACAGTCATTTTGAAAACAGTTCCCACAGTTCTTGTAGACAGACAAAATTCAACATTTTAAAAACAATGTCACAGCCTGCTGTCTCCTCTCAACCCAAGGTTGTCCTCTTTCTGTTGTGTTTGCATTTTGCACACAGCATGTAAGCTTTATGTGCACGCTCCATACTTTGTTGTTCCTTGTTTTTGGCATATTTTGATGGCAGAGGTACAGCGCCAGATGCAGAGCTAGCATAGGAATTTTTGGGTTGTTTTTCTTAATTTTTTGTGGATCGAACAGTTTTTGAAACAGTGCTTACTGGGAAATTTTGTTTAGAGAAAAAAATGTGTTTCTGTGTGGACAAAAACTCTTCCCTTTTGTCTTTTGGTCTCATCAACTCCAGCATAAAACAATAAGACACAAGGCCTCATCTGTTTCGGTCTCACATGCTTTACTAGAATCAAGCAATGCCATCCATCCATCCATCCATGCATCCATGCATCCATCCATCCATCCATCCATCCATCCATCCCATCCATCCATCCATCCATCCATCCCCTCCTATCCACCTCCCTTCAGTACTGCACAACAACCCTCCACCACCCAGGGCCCACACCATACTTTTTCTGGCCACCTCTGTTAGTGCAGAAATGAATTATATCACTTTTCACACCTGTTTCTGCTCAAACCCCCTCAGCATTCTGCTGTGTGTAGGAAAAAAAATTTCCAAGGGGGGGGAGCGGCACTCCCCCAGCTCGGCTACATCTGCGTATGCAAGCGGTTAAATTATACTCTAATTGTATTAACGCTGGATTATGCCTTCCAGTTGGGGTTTTTTATACTCTCTCCTTCTCAGCGTTTTACACATTTTAAAGGGAAGAAAGGCATGGGGACGTGGGGGTGGTGGTAGGCAGCTCATTGAGAGTTTTGCGAGTTGGCTTTTTTATGAGCTGCGATCATGGCTGCCCCTTGTTACACCGCATCTGTGTACAAATAAGAGGGGAGGAGAGCCAGGATGTGAGTGTGTTAGTGATAATGTGTATAAAAGTGTGCGCCCCAGTCTGTGAATAACACTTCAGATGCCAAACCCACTGCCCTCTCCCTGGAACACACACACACACACACACATCTGCATGAGTCTAGCAGGGCCACAGTCTAAATGGGAATATGGTTTGTGTGTGCGGCAGGCAGGCGGGGGTGAATTCCATCTAATTACTCTATCACATAATTTCACAAATTGCCTTTTCATAGGGGAGTGGAGAGCAGAGCGCGGGACGCATTGGGGATTTGAGGCCTGAGCTTTCATTTACCACTCATTTCTTGTTAAATTAAACAAGAAAATACTATTTGTGTGGAGGGGAGGGTGCTGGTTAGGTGGACTGCAACTGCACAGTTGAGAAAGGAGTGTGGAAAGGGGATAAGACAGCTGCTTACTCGTCCTAAGACTTGTTTCTTAAGTTGTAAGTATCAACGTATCAGTTATGCAATATGTTAAGAATTGCTTTCACCACTTAAGATAATTTTGGTAATCATAATTTTAGTCATTACCACTCTTTAGAGTATTAAAAATGTGCTGCTTGTGAAGAAAGACAGTATACATATATACACATAAGCAGATTTTCCTTTTCCCGAATAGCTGATCAGGAAACCGATGGCTTTAATTTAAGAGGTCAAATAAAAACAGTCATCAAAATGTGATGAGAAGCCCTCCCCCTCTCCTTTTATTTTGGGTCCCTACCAAGTTTACAGCTGCATGTCAAGCTGGCAGCAAGCTGCATAGTTTTGCCATTGGTGACAGGCGGTTAACGCTAATGTTTTGTCGTTGCTCCAAGTTAGCACAGCCAAATTCTTGCGATGAACTTGTCCCACAAGTATTGTCGACAACATATGAGCTCATTGGGTGTGTTGGAGAAAACTCAGTGAGCTGCAAATGTCCTAATCACAAATTCAGCGCTGCTGCACTGTCAGTCACAAACCTGGGTTCTACTTGTCAGTCGATAGATACCCAAAGTACAGCTTTTAATGCTTTAATATTAAAAAGCAGGAAAATTTTTCTAATGTTGCTCTAAAATACCTTTTGCAAAACAAAAAGAAATGAACACTTTTAATGGCTGAAGTGAGCAGAGATCTTTTCAGCAAAACACTAAAAGAACTGATGTGTAATCACTACCTACCACTTACCCTGCTGGTGCACTCGTAGCCCCAGTTTCCCACCCACCTTTTCTTTCCGCTTTGGTGCAGTGGGAACCCCCTTGAGGAGCCAATTGTGAGGGCGACTAACATATAATACAATTAGACTCAGAATCCAAACTTCTACTTTAATTTTAATCTAGTTCGCTGCTTTGTTTTAGTCACTGCACCAGAATTTCATCATAATTAAACTTGAAAAACAAACAGTATTGACTCACTTATTCAGATTTCCAAGGTGTTTTATAGCACTCTGCCATGGTGATGGTGTAGCTGGTCGCTCTTGAAAAAGAGACTTTTAATCTCAATTAGATCTACTTGGTTAAATAAAGGATTTAAATAAATGCATGTATTTACTAGGGATGTAACGATACATTGATCTATTTTGATACATCGATTTGAATGGGTAATGATTCAGTTATATTGAGGCAAAATGAAAATATCAATCTATATCGTCATCATATTCTCGATGTGAATCGATATCATATGCCCATTTAACACAGTCATTGTGTTTGATGGGCTTTTGATATCACATTATATCGATCGCAGACTTGTAAATTGAACTGAATCGAAATCATATCGTGACAGACTTTGTGATATCATGAAGTATTGAATCGTCATCCAAACATATCGATGTAATGTATGTATTGTATGTATGTAATGTATTGTGACAAAGTTGGTGATTTACATGCCTAGTATTTACATGTGCTTAAATGGCATCATGCCTAACTCCAAGAGACTCCTGCCCTCCATCCTCTTTTAAAACAAATACAGAGCAGCTGATGAAGCCAAAATGAATGATCTTGGAATACCTATTTATGCTCATATAAACCAATCATGCTGAAGTCCCATACAACAGTGAACAAAATGCAATAAAGGTTTTGCGATCAAACAAGCTATGAGTAGCATTCATAAACACAGACATATGCCCCCCATAAGCCAGATTCATGGGGTAATTTGTCAAAGGGAAGCTGCTATTTGTGTCTCACATACTACATTGTTTTCACAGAGGATGTGTGTGCTTTAAACACATTTCTTTGTGTTCCTGAAGGTTTCAGGCTGTATGTGATAAAAAGGGAAGGACAGAAAGCTGAAAAGTATAGGAAATCTTGAGCGATGTATGTGGATACATTGCATAGACATGCCTAAAAAGGTTTGCCTATGTACATGCCACACAGTGAGAACATTCTTGCACTGTCATTTATTATAAAAGAATTGCACAGTCTGTACAAAATAAAACTGTCCAGAAACAGATAAAAAGTTGAGCCCATGCAATAACTATGACCCAAATCATATATGACTCTCCTCCATATCCTCCTCATTGGCTTGTACAATGCAAACCAACATCCACTCAGTCAAACTGTATCATGTTCTACCCAAACTCCTGATGCAGCCAGAATGTGAATGATGCACAACTTGGTAAAGTACTTTAAAAACACATTTCCTTGGAAAATCTATTAACGGAAATGTTAGTGAACCCAAAAGGAAGAACAACAACAAAAAATAAAATAAAATAATATTATTAATTTCTGGCTCTTTCATTTGGTTTTCCACTAAACTTTGAACTCCACCAGTGCAACTTTAATTAAAGTAGACACATCATGCTTTTAAGTCCTTCTTTTTCACATTTTTAAAATTCAGTTGGGATCTATATAAAGTGGAACTTCAATGCTTTGGTTTAAATTCATCCTTACTGTAACTTCACAAGCCCCTCTTTTACCCCTTTTTTGTGTAAGGTCTCAGATCAACTAGTTTTGAGGCTGTCTCTTTAAATCCAAAATAGGCGCTTTACAATATTTTGACGTAAAAGTTCAGAAAGCGTTATAGAAAAATGAACAGGGTGGGAAAATATGACTCAAATAAAATATAATAATAAAAATATTTACACAGTACTGGGAGAGACTAAATTAAAATTTTCTCCGCTCCTAGATACTCCAGGTACAAAATGCATTTAATGGCTAAAAATGTGGATTTTGCACAATATATCCCTTTATTGTAAAATAAAGTTCTGTCAGTTTGTATTTCCTTTAATATTTAAATGTTTTTATGATTCAGTTGCGTTCAAAAATTTTAGATATATACCGTAAACTCAAATAAATAAATAACATTCTGGATTATTTCAAAAGATCAGACATGGTCAGCATATGTGCAATTAATTTCTCAGCTTTTCTGATGTGAATTAGGAAAAATCTATTGTCATTTTGAATCAGTAAAAGTACCAACATAAACTTTAGCTGCAGTGTGACAAACGAGACTCCCTAATGGAGCCACTACTGGCACAAATGTCACATTCAAATGTTAGCGAAGAGGCTACTTTGATCATAAAACCTCCTTTGTAAACTACAGTCAAATATTATTCCACTTAACATGGTTGAATTGCATTTAACCTCTTACCTTTGTTGCTTTGATGAGTCACTAATGTCTGGCAAAAAGACTGCTAAACTGATTCTATTGGAATCAATGTAAACTGTGTTAAGATGGTACCCAGTTCCCTCTTGGTTCAATCTTCCACTGTCATAATAAAACTATTTGTGATGCTGTCAGATGGAATGTTTTGCTAATTGAGGAAAACCTAAGCCAAACCACAAGCATTTGCAGAATCCGGAGCATTTCTTAAAATATAACCAATTCATCTCCCATGAGACAGACTTAGTTATCTACAGATAAGGCCAGGGGTCCTCCTCCTTGGCTTCAGCCTCATTCACTTTCAGTGGATGATCAGAGATCTCTCTAAGATCACATAGGCCTCTGTCTTTGAAGTGCTCACCGTACAAACTCAGACACACTTTGGTGATGTGTATAAAAGTGTCAAAAAGCCTTTCGGTGTTGGATGGGGCATATATGTGTTTCTTTAAGTGTGTTTTCACTGTGTAAGTGTCTGTGTGCTAAATGAGAAAAGAGTAGAGATAGAAAGAGCGATAAGAAGGCCCTTGGTTGTGCATCAGGGCTCACATGATATAAAAAGGAAAAATGAGCAAACAAAATGTCAATTTGCTGAACTCACTGTTAGGTGCTGGAAGAGCCACGCTCTCATGATGTTGGTGGCCACTTTCGGAAAAATCCCCCTCTTCTTGTTGTGTTTCTTCTCTTTATCTGGGTCATCGTCGTCCCCCGTGCTCGGCGAAGCCACACTGTTGTCCAGGCCGTCACCTGTCACATGACGAGAAACAGGAAGAGACAGCAGAGATGAGACTCAGACTCTGTTTACTTCCTGCATTTGCTGTGCCTTGGCGTTCAAAAGGAATAAATCTGATTTTGACGGAATTCTGGAGGGCTTTGTACGCACAGACGGATGGGTATAGAAACATGACAATGGCAAACGGAGAATGGCTGGAAAACAGCACCTCATAAATGCATTCATTTTTAATACATTTATAAATAACCCTGCCTTTCATTTCTCCCCCCGCCTCATCCATGAAAACACAGTAAGCGCTCACATCCTTCTGTGAGAAAGAGAGGGGGAAAAAGGGGAGCACAAAGGACTTGTAAGGTCGCATTTCCCCACTCTCCCATCCAAGCCAGTGCAGAATTGAAAATGACAGAGAGATTTAGTCTTTATTATGCTGAGGGGAAAATAGTTATTGAAGTGTCGCCCCAGCGCATTCTGCCATTTTACCTGAGGTGGAAAGAGTAACACAGCACTACAAAAGGCAAGGTTGCGAGGAGGGGGGAAGCAGAAAATAAAAGGAAAATAGGTGGAAAAAAAGAATTCAAGAAGCACAAACAGCGCTAACAAAGCTAGCTGATTTTCATAACAATGGCATCATGGATGCTTACAGCAACCTGTAGGGCTTTGATAAGACTCTATTAAGGCCAGTTAACCTCACCTGAAGGAAACAGTGAAACCAAGTATTTGAGCACTGAAAGAGAACGTGAAAGCAAAGTGCTCCATTGGCCTTTTTTCCCCATTCAGGTTCAACAACATTAACTCATACACACAAACAACTCCTATTGAAAACCACCCAATTACTCCACCCATTTTATATAGCTCCAGTGGAGAGAAAGCAGCTCTCCCCATCTGTGTCTGTGAAAAGCCTAATTGTTATTATCATTATTCAAAAATATGAACCATACTCAGTGAAGATGATAATCATTAAAGAAACATGAGGCAAACTAAACAAGTAGCACCCTAACGGCAGGATATTTCAGCGGCAGATAACTGACTTTTGTCCCACAACGCCCCTCTCAACTGGAAGAGATGGGAAGCGAGAAGGAAAAAACTAAAAAGCGCCAAAGCAGTGCACAGAATTGGATCCTGTTATTTATTGATTACACACTAAGCACTTCTAAAGCTTCTTGGTTTATTCACTGTTGCAAGAGTTGATAACTGCACTGATGCAGGATTGCGCTCCAGTAGCTTTCTGGGGGCGACACCCAGCACCTTGCTAAACCGTGAGCTCAGATTCATCGATAATTAATGGGGATGTTGGCGCTAATCCGGTTGGAGATGACTTTTTTCCAGCCTGCCACATCAATGGAATAATCAAGGGCCTAAAACCCAGGCCTTTGCTCCCCATTACCTCAGGCAAAAGAATTCCTGAAAGCATGCCTGGAGGGCACTTGAATTATATACACCATTAGGAGAGACACTCAACAAACCATATGAAACAACACACTTGACCAGTTCCTTTTGTCCTCTCTCTCTGCCGACTACTCTGGCAGAAGGAGATGCATATGCACACATATTGGAGGCTGTTTTAATGAACCTCATGTGGAAGTGGAGGTGACGGTAATAAGGGTGGGTGGGGGTGGGTGGGTAAAACAGGAGCAGGCTTTGCATTGATGCAGCAGCACTGATGCAAGCACCACCCACTACACACTGATGATGCAAATATGAAGATCAAGCTTGGGCTCATGTAGCATCCTCAAAAGGTGAAGCACTAAAGCTGGTTGGGGTATTTCTGGCTAGTTTAATTAAAGGCAATAAACGATGGTTCAAATCAATGTTTACATATAAATATAGGTTGTTATTTTTAAGATTAGACAGTTAACACAGTCCAACATTCATGGACATCTGTTTTATCAGAATGTAAAACAAACAAAGCAGAAAATTTATAACTTTTAAAATAAGAGCATTTCAGTAGTTGCTTCCATAAATGTTTTTATGCGCATTTATAAGTATGAAAACCTTAAAATTTGAAAAGAACTTCCTTAATTTCGCAAAATGTTTTTATGCTCTCTAAAGGTGTTTTTTATTGTTTTTGATTTTCTGTAAGAGTCAAAAGGGGAGATGGAAAGACATTTGCTGAATAAATTGTGATGTAGCAAACACCTCACATGATTGATCAGCTGTTTTCACTGTTTTCTTGAATATTCACATAATGCGCAAAGACATGGCTGAAAGCAACAACAGGTACGTGTGGATGGACAGCGTGTAACCTTGTCAATACTAGTTGATATGACCAAATAATTCCAACTTGCCCTATAACAACACAACACATCCCTGAAAACTTCTCTGCATTGTCCCGAGACGTGCTCCCTGCTAGTTTGCAACCTCTACTTCCTGTGTACAGAAATGCGTAACTGACAAAATTACGCTGTTTTGTTTTCTTTATTGCGACATTTTAAACATTTGCTCAAAATTTGCATTACAATTGGATGGAAACAAGACTAGTGTTAATTACAGTTGCTGAATGAGTGATCCATGAATTGATTAACAAGACTGCATACGAGCACACACAAACACTGAGAACAGTCACCAGCTTCTCAGCTTCTCTGTCCTGAATACACGCTCACATTGCAAGCTTCAATTACATCATTAGCCTGGGACAAATACAGCCTGAGCCTAACAAGTGAGTGGAGTTTTTTTCTTCCTACTGTTTTAGGGCTAAAATACACCCACCCTTCTGTCTCTCTTCCCAGCTGCCTGCTGGAAAAAGACGGGTGAGGTGAGCCGAGGCCCTGTAATCTAAGACCAGATTTTCATTGGAAGCAAATGCTTTCAATCCGTTGTAAAGACCGGCTCATGTTCAGCAAAGCCTACAATAACAAACCTTAGGGGCTTGTCCCATGTGAGTTGGGAAAACAGAAGCAAACGGCCAGAGAACCAGCTCGGAGAGCGAAAGAGTAAGTGTGCAAGCTTGAGAAAAAGGTGAAATATCAAGAAGAAAAGAGAAAAAAGGAGGAAATGGGAGAACTCACGAGAAAGCACAAAAGTAAAAATACAAAACAAAACAATGTGTGCTCACCAGCATTTTCTCTTGCTTCCATTTTTATCCGCCATAACTCAAACCAGACAGGAAACACTAACACATCCCTATATTTGTTTCTCTTCTTTTCCTTCCTTACACTTTTAAGTCTGACCTATGCACGCTTTCTTTTCCTAGAAGGGGAGAATGAGGGAGAAGGTACGTCAGTTTTATTGGCATTTCCATTTTTGGTGCAATTTGATACCAATCACGTCTACAAGGTCTGGGGCTAATTTCTGCTTTTCTTTAACCCCGGAAAGTGGGAAAAAACTAAGAAGGGAGGAAAAAAGAGAGCGAGTGTGGAAGGTTGAGGCAGGAAAAGGTGCTGAAGCTGTGTTCAGCAACCAGCCACGCTGGGGAAATGTTAACCGTGTTACAACAGCCTGTCAGAGAAGGAGAGGATAAAACAGAGAAGGCAAACAAAAGAGCAATAAAGGGTGAAGTAGTGCAAGTAAAGGTGGGAAGTAGAGGGCAAGCACAGTGTTCAAAAATACAAAAGCTGAAGCTACTCAAGTCTTGGATGGAGGCAATGAATGAAGAGAAAATAATGGCTAGATGAGTGAAGAGATGCAGTGTAGCACAGGAGTTAATCAGATGAAACTTTAATCAGAACAGCCAATTGTAAAGGAGAATATCATTTTTTGATTTTAAAACACACACACACAAAAAATAAAAGCTTCTTCTAAGGCAAGTGACAGAAATGCAAACTCACACGTTGACTGCATGGACAGCCATGTGACTTTGGAAACCTCTTTTTTCCATATTTTGTTTCGATACTAATTTTTTAAGTAGCTGACATTTTCAGGTGTTATAAGGTCACAATACATCTGTAATGTTCCATCTTATTTATTGAAAACTTTGAACATTACCCTTAAAGCAATACAAACTTGTTTTAACTGGCTCACAGAAGAGCAAAAGGGGGCAGTGGCTGATTTTTAGTCCTGTGTGGAGATAGATGAGAGACCGATCTTTTCTACTGATCTTATCTAAGTATCGGCCGAGCTCCGATCTTCAAAATTTTGTCACTTGATTTTGAACATGTCCAAAGACTTTGTGTAAGACATTTTCTCTCAAGGTAGACTCCAACTTTTGTTGCATTAATCTCAAACCAATCTCAGTTTAATTTGTGTAAAGTCTAGGAATAGAGTTGTTTTTTATACCTGTATGTAGGCTCATTTTGCAATAGAAAACATTCAACGCTACAACTTAAATTTGAAAAATCACATTGATAATAAATAAAAATTTAAACATTGTTTCTAAAAATAGGTCAAAATATATCTTTATTTTAACAAAAATGTACTTCACTAGATGAAATTATAAATATGGGGGTGGTTGCCAAAGTGGGTACAAAGAGGACAGAAGAGGGTACAGTGTGGGAAAATAAACAATGTGCATGGCCTAGAATACAAGCTGTAAGCCATGCACTCAAAAATAGGTTGTGCAAAACCTTACCACATGATTAGTTGATCACAAACATTAACTAACAGTCACCAATTAACCTTCAACCATTGCAGCCCGTATACTACCCTGTTTATGTACATTTAATTATTTTCTGCTACTCTATAGCTTATCTTGAACACATCATCCACTAGAAATAATGCGATGTAAAGAAGGGTAACTACATATTTATGCATTCTATTTTTGTAAACTATTTGAAAATACATGAAGTTTTCGTTTAGTTACAAAACCAGCAGAACACGAGTCTGATGTTTTCACGACCACACTTTGTTCCTCAAGATACCTTACTGGGCATGCTTGAGAGTAGGCATAAAACGTTTTTGATTTTTTTTAAATTTTTTTGTGTGTGAGACCCTTTTAAATCTGCATGGGCAGAAAATATTATTATAATATTATTAAATTTTTGAGCATTAAAACAAAACAAAAAAAAAAAAAAAAAAAGGAAATTTAACAGTTTGTGTTTGAGCCAGTTAGTCTTTAGGTGGTCAGTCAGGCTGTTGTGGTAAATCTACCATAAAGCAAACTTGCAGTCATTCACCAAGTCAGGCAGAAAGCTAGCCATTCAATAAAACAGCCAGTCAATCTCTCTCCACACACACACACACACACACACACAGGCTGCCAGCCTTATTAAGGGCCTCAGCAGGCTGTAACCCAGGGCTGCATGCACACACACAGCGTGGGGAAGCTAACCTAGCAAGCTGCAGTCTCCCAACACAAGAAAAAGCCACAGGCACAGCTCTGGGCCTGGCCCACATGATCAGCCATGACAACGTCTTTGCAACTAGTTAGAGGAGGGACTAAAAGGGGGATGGGTTAGGGGGCAGCGAAGGGGTGTGGGGGGCTGAATCAATGCAGGGCGGTGGGGGTGCATGTTTGTCTGTGAAGAGTGTATGCATGCATAGATGTGCATTCGTCTGTATGTGCACATATCTCTCTGTCTTTCCCCGTGCATGTGTGCTTCCAGTTACAGAGGGTCTGTGTGTGTGTGGGTGTGTGTGTGTAGGTGCGTGTGTGTAGGGGTGTGTGTATGTGGCAATTAGGAGCAGGCCACTGACTGGAAGGAGCCAGGGGCAGTTGAAATGCCCCGGGGCCAACCAAGGGAAGGAATATTTTATCAGTCCCCTCACACGCTGTACACAAAAAAATACACACTTTTGCACACAAACTCACAAAGAGAATGACGTAAAAATTAGACTTGCTTTCCTCATGCATTACCAGCAGGATTGTTAGCATTAGCTAAAGAGATGCTTACTCCTGTGTTCTCTCAGCTTTGGAGACATTTTTTTTTTATGCTTGCATTCCATTCATCCTACTTCATTATTCTTCCCTCTCTGCCTGCTGGACTTTTGGACTTAAATGATTATTTGTAAAACACTGAGCAACTTAAGGGTTAAGTTAATCAAACAATAGGTAGGGGTTAGCATTTTTTTTAGCATCCTCTCTCTTTATGTTTTCAAATTAAGCTCCCGTTGCTTTGCTTCATCGTCTTCCGCCGTCGCCTTTATCACTTCTGCGCATCTCTCTGTCTCAAGGCACACTCTGACATTATCATGCAGTATCTAGGCTAATCTGTTATGATCTGATTATGAACCATCCCTTGGCATAAGATTTCACTGGTTCTACCTGCCCCCTGTACACGAGCTCGCGTGCCATTATGAGGTGTCAGCCATTTTTCTGCTGCCTGGCAAATTAACAGTCACGAACTCACCATTCATTCATCTGTGAACAGCGATCCTGTCAGACACGTCGCTTCAAGCACAGAGCAGGAGAATTATGACATTTAGCTTTCTAATAATTGTATTTTCTTAGAAGCACTGCTGCGGTGATAAAATGACTTTAATGAACATTAGCTTATACCAGATGTCATATTCCTAATTGAGGAGTTATTTACAGATAGCTGAATATTTTAGGTGGCTTTTTTTGCAAGGTTGTGAATGATCTGAAAGAAGAGGTGGAGGCAAGTTTTGTGAGTTCGACTAAAGATTATTTTTCACAAGAGAGTGTCTTCCACACAGTGCAAGTGACCTGAAGCTGATCTTTCATAGGCCACTCCTAGAGATTCACACCCCAGAAAGCTCACATGACCCAAGACTGGCTGCTCAGGAAAGGCCCGAGCCTCAGGGGCCTGTTATCCTTTTCCACATGGGACACAAACACACGCATCTCAGATTGGCTGGTGAGAAATTTATACATACACACACACGCTTGAAACATGATGAACGAAGTGAACAAACACACACACGTTTGCTAAAGTGCTCTCTATCTCACTACATTTTTTTCTTTTATGGCACACAAACACACACACACACACACACATACATTACATTCCCAGAAATCCTCAGAGGGGTAAAGACAGGCTTGCAGGAGGGAGGGAGCAAAGAAAAAAGTGGCGTTTATTGTATTCAGACCATTCATAAGCTTGAGACTTGCTGAGGGGGAGTGCAGGGGGAAGGGGACTTTGGGTGGGGGGTTCCCTTTGCACGACTCAGAGGGCCCCTCCCACCTTCAGATATTCTGAACATGCAGGCATTCCATGCAATGTAATTCCCAAGTAGGGGCACATTTTCAAAAGCACCCCCCCGGCCCCCCCTTTAGTGCAACAAAACAGACACTCTTTACTCACATGCTCCTGCATCGTGGGCTCTTCTATCAGGCAACTTTCCAATAACAGCTAGAAACATATTCTAAACCAACACACAGACTTTCACTTCAGTACAAAACACTCTCTGTGACCAATGCAGGTCTGCCTCTCGTTTATTCTCAGTGAAGAAGAAAAAAAAATGGAAAGAAATCCCCACAACTGCTCAGCAGATAATGACGTGCTGTCAGGAAAACAGTATGGCTTGTCTAGACTTCTCTTCCTGCCTTTGCCAGAAAGTTTCTCCTCCTTTCAGATTTTTGTCTGCAATTCCAGAATCGGCTGACTCTACAGAACTACAATATGATGATGAATGAATAGATTAATAATAAGAAAGTTGTCATTAATAGAAAAGACCAAAGCGGGGCTTGCCAGGTAAATAATCAGAGGGAAAGCAAAGTAATTGCTTCCTGTAATCAAAGACAATTCCACTGAAGTAATTACAGCAAATAACGAGCATATTGCAAGAACAAAGCCCGGTACTTTGAATGATGACAGTTTTGTGGATTCACACTGACAGATCCAATAATGGCAGTAACTGGTAAGCCATTTACAAAAAGCTTATTAAAGCACACTGGAGTCTTCTTGTTGTGAAAATCAGAGCCAAGTTTGGAGCAATTATTTCATTTGTGGTGATCAGATTAAAAGTGGGGTTCAAGAAGTCAGACAAAAGGAATGTTTTTAGCACAAATCAAAATATAATATCACAGAGCGCACAGGATAATTTCATTTTTTTAAGTTAATTAAAAGTGTGAAACCCTCAGATCTGATGTAAATTTGCTGGAAGTGCTGGGGTATGTTGTTGTCAGTAATTATTTGGTTTTCACTTAGATAATAATTTGTGCTTTCACATATGGTTGTGATTATACCTTGTACTGGAAGTGTTAAATGACTGAAGAGACATACATTGAATACTTCAATATATTTATAATTTAGTGATCAATTTAAATAAAAGGTAATGACAAGAAGAAACTAATTCATGTTTCTCGGTAAAAATGGTTGCAAAATTGTTGTTTTGTAGTCTTTTATAAAGATCAAGCATGTAAAAAGCAAACTGGCCTCTTGGACAAGTTCTAAACCAACTTTCATCCATTATTCATTATTATATATGCACTGAGGGTATTTTTCTCTATTGAAAAGTTTTTTGGCTTCTGTGTGTTGTGGCTGAGGCCCATCCACAGTTGGCTATGTGGGTGAGGGTGATGGAGGTGGGGGGAGGAGGGGACCAGGCCTGTTGACATAGCCATAGGTGATGGCAAAAATGTCAGTGTAAATGTGACTGCTCTCTCTGTGCCATTTTCCCGAAAAGGGTCATCACTACTGGCTGCCTGACACGCTGGAAACTGCCTCGAGCGCAGGGCACCGACACGACATTAAACTGCAGTACGCTTCCGTACACACACACACACACACAAACACACACGTCGGCTGCCTCGTATTCTCGCTTCCAGATCAGCTGAAAAGGGAAAGAACGAAGGAGAAAGAGACACAGTGTACGAGCTCAAATGAAAAGTGCAGGACAATGAATTCACCCTTTCACGTTGAGCACTTTTTCTGTGTTCCTATTGATTTTTTTCACCCCGCCTGCTTTTGTGTTGCCATTTCTCCCCACTTTTTAAAAAAACTTGAAGATAGAAGGTTGGTTCAAATGGCAGCATTTGTGAGAGCAATATAAATACAAAACCAGTGAGATTCCTTGAAGTGTGCGTTTTGCAGCTTTCTCTCTCTTAACCCCTGCTTTTGATTGTTTCATTGCCTCTCCCAGGGCTTTTGACACCTACTGCACACCACGCTTCAGTCAAACTTAACACACAGCACACAGATCGAGGGGGAAATGGACTATGGAAGAAGATGGGAAGGGGGGGAGGGGATGGCAGAAAGGACAAGGACTATAACAAAAGGTAAAAGCACTTAACAGCACAATGGCATGGCGGTTCACTCCAAAAGTCAGCTGCTGCGCTGAAGGGCATTCCAAAGTTGTTCAGTGTAAATGTGGGACAACGAGAGGGAAACTTTGGCTAGTCTAAAGGACAAATCTCCTGTTTAAAACTCCTTTTGGTAAAAAAAAAACAAAAAACAGTGTATAGAAGTAAAGAACAATAAATAAAAAAATGAATAACATAAGCCTGAAAGGCTAATTGAGTAAAAGCTATATATTTTAAGAGCCTTAAGTTATACAAATAGACTGAAGAGAGGAGAATTAAAAACAAAACATAATCAATAACAAAGAAGTCGATTTGCTTGGTTGACTGAAAAACTACACAAATTTAATTCTTTGCCAATTTATTAAAATACATTTTTTAAAAAGCTTACTATCAGAGCCCAGTTTTTGTCTTTAATTTCACTAAAATCTATCATTTCTTATTCATTCAGCTTCATCTGTAATCTTATTTTGTTTGAGATTTAGCATCATTTACCAAACTGAAAATTCACAGCTTACATTTTCGTATTGCCATTCAAAACATTTATGTTTCTTCAGCTCTCCACACTGTACGAACGACACAAACACTGGCAAATTATTTTAATGAGCTTTTCCCACTGCTACCTTATCAGTGGCGGCCAAACTGAAATATGTAGTTAGATAATCCAAGCATGTGGTGGCATGGGCTAATAATAGCATGTCAACTTCCAGATGGGCTTTTTTTTTTTTTTTTTGAATAACAGAAGCTTTAGTATTTAGCATAATATGATTTGCATTCACAAGCTCAAATTAGTGAGAGGTTGGTAAACAAGTTGTCAGAGCCGAAACCCACATTGTTAAAGTGTTTACATTGTTATGGTTGCATTTACATTTTAGAGGTTTAGAACGGCCTTATCAGAACGGGACGCGGGAACTCGGTGGTCAGTGTCGTGGTCTTGTAATCCTGAGGATGTAGGTTTGAGCTCGTGTTGCGTCAAAGAAGGGTATCAGGCGAAAACATAAAAGCCAACTCTTTCATGCAAGTTCATTTGCTGCTGTGACCTCTGAAAAAAGGAACAGTCAAAAAAAACGAGGCCAACAAGAAGAAGAATAGCCTTATCAAAGGACACCCTCCTAAACTCCTTCATACATACCTCTTAAGTGATAAAACCTCTTTGGTTTACAAGCTTAAATATCAAAGATTATACTACCCCCCCCTTAACCAGAACCCCAAAAAGGAACACTGTGTCTCCACTCCTCCTGCCTACTTGTCATAGTCTTGATAGGTACAGGATGTAGTGCTGCATGGATGTGGAGGATTAGCAGTCCTATCAACCTACCCATACGCAGCCTGATAAGCGTTTTAGGACAGAAGCAGAGGAAGAGGAAGCGAGTGGGTTTACAGCGACCCACTTCCTGTGGAGCATGGGCCCATGTGGACAGGAGTAATATGCCCCCCATAGATGTCAGTGCTCTCGCCACACATTCCCACCGAGTCACTTCCTGAAAGAGGCAGCCCTCTCTGGGGGTGACTTCCTGTAAGAGTATGACCTCCCTGCTGCTTAAGAGAATCTCAATGGAACAAAGACTCAGGACTGCCATGAGAGCCGGTGTGTACAATTTAAATACATGCTATTTTGTGTGCATGCGTGTGTGTGTGTGCGTGTTTAACACCACCATTCAGGCCTTTAATCCAAAGGTTATCACTAGAGAGAATCTCTGCCATCAGTCCCTGTTCATCTCTTTAAGTTGCACTGGCTTGAAGCAAAAGGGATGATCGGGTTACATCCAAATGTGTTTGTTCACAAGTGTGTGCACCACAAGTGGCGAGCTTTGTGTTGCTCTGCAAACACAAAAAGTAAACGCCCACGTTGCCCTCCAGCCCAGCCTGCTGCTCCTGTGTTTACCTACAGGTATTTGTTATCTGGCCCTCTCTTTCCTCTTTTTCTCCCTCCCCGAACTCTTAAAAAAGCTTGGCAAGGTCTTTATCTCGCAGTTGAATCCCTATAGCAGGTATCCATGTCAAAGGGACCAATGGGAGGGGGCCTCTGGGGACAGCATGTTTGGTCTGGGTCAGCCTTGGGTCAAGCTTTGGCCCAGAAGACTCACATTAAACTACTTTTTGCCTAAGACTTGCTGCATTCCAGGATGCATGAGCTCACAACATGACATCTTGGCCTTGGTGTTTTACATTTTTATCTTTCTAACTTGCATAATAACCCAAACTGTGTGCAGCATAAATACAATACAAGGTCTTTTCCACACAACACAATTTTTGACAACATAGTGTTTTCTACTTGTACGTTCTAAAAATATCCTCAAAAACACCACACCATAGGCCTGTCAGGATAAGCAATAAATAAATTAATCGCATGATAAATTAAAATGAGGTTGATCATTTTAATTTGCCTGCTTGTTTGTTTTCTTTGTGTCTCCCTCTTTTCTACTTCTTAGCGTAGGGAGGAGTGAACTCTCGTCAGGTGTTTACCAGGTGCATGGTCTCGTAACCTCTGTAGCATGAGAGCCCCGTGAACAGGAATTTAGCTAGAGGGGTGTCTTTGGTTTTCCAATGCCTTCTTTCAGCTGGCGACGCCTCAGGACGCCTTCAGGGCGTCGAGAGTTGTTCTTTTTTTACACTCCGTAACTTACATAAACTTCACAAGCAGCGTGCAGGTGGCCGCAATTATTTTATGAAGCCAGAGACACACAAAGAATAAGTTAAGCTGGCTTGGATTGAGGTGGGTAGGTGATGTTACAGTTGTGTGTTATTTTGACAAACTCCGTGACTTTATGTAAATTTCGTACTCAACAACAGGGTGACTGCAGTTATTTTATGAAGCTAGAGGAAGACAAACAGAATAAATTGTGCCAGCTTAGATAAAGGAAATGGGAAGCAATTTCACATTTTTAGCAGCTGAGCACTGGGGGTGTTATTATATTACTTTAAAACAATCTCCAAACAATAATATTGTTTATCGCAATATTTTCTGAGGCAATTTATCATCCAGCAAAATTTGTTATCGTGACAAGACTAAACACCATTTCTGTTCAAATCCGTACAGAAACACTGGAAACAATTTAAAATACTATGGTAACTTTGCCAATATTCAAAATGAAACAAGGCATGGAGGATGTGCATAAAGCTTGCATACTGGATCCAAAATGCAAACACAACAAGAAGAAGTGGACACCCTAGAGGTGGGCTATGACATAATTTGCAAAAGGTTGCATTTTGGTTGACTACATGAAAACAAAAGATCTTTTACACTCTGTTTTACACTCTGGGATTGAGTTTGTTCCAATGTAAAAACAGATTTGAAAAGTATAAGCAAATGCATTCTCTTTAGGAAAGTAAAAAAAAATAAGTGCAGATAAAAAAAATATAAGTAGCATCAGCTCATATCAATGAAAAAAAAAATCCACTGGGGAAAGGTTGTGACCAAATATGGCTCTTCAGCTGGTGTTTTCCTGGCATGAAATTGGCTTTGTGTTGGTGCCGTTTGGAGAGCTGGCTGGTAAATTCTCTTCTTCTTTTGTTCGGAAAAGAGGTGGGGTGGGGGGGCTCCATGCATAATGCTCTTAGCCAGGGAGGTCTGGAACTGTGTCTATAAATTGAATTATTTCAATTTGAGGCAGAGAGTGAGAGAATAATGGAGAGTAGCTGTGAGTGTGTGTGTGTGTGTGTTGCATTTACATGTGAACATATGCATGTGTGCTGGTTGAGAGAGGCTCATTTTTATTCTTCTACAGGGCTCATATTTACAAGTAAGAATATAAACCAACTTGCAGAAGATCACAGAAGAAACCAAATGTTACTTTGCAGCTGGAAGCAATCGTAGTGGTTTCCGAAAATAAAAAGTACTCCTCATTGTCCCATTTGAACATTACACTTCCAGCATCTTTTCTATTTTTAAATGAATAAAATCAGAAACAAACTGCTTGACCCTTTTTTTTTTGTAATGTTCTAACTTAAAGAAAATACTGAAACAAAACATGTTCCTGTGTGTATATGTGCTGTGTGCACAAGGGTGGAGGTGGGGTGAAAATATTCCGAACACAATATGATCGGCAGGGGACCATATGGCAAACTGGCAGCAAGCTATTTATCCTTATCCTCTTTGGAGGCTAAAATTAGCACTTCACTGTTTGTAGCTTTAAGCTGGACTCCAACCTCTGCCATTGAGCTAATAATAAAGAAAAAAAGCACTTTGCCATACTCAACCCCTATACCTTCTGTTTTTTTTTTTTTTGTTGTTGTTTTGTTTGCTAACATTTTGTACTCTGCTCTGTTTGTTATCGACAGTCTAATCTGAAATATAACTTTTTAGCCAAATTAGGACAACAAATCAAGCTTAACTTCTTTATAAGTCTGTGTTAATATGTGTGTTGCTTTAACCAGGTTTTCCAACAGGAACATGTATCAGGAAAGCCAGGATGTCCTGAACATGAACCCCCTAAAGAAAGCAGGATGACGAGACTAATATCTTTATCAAAAGCCTAAATAATTAGTGTGTGTAAGAGGACACTTTTCCATCAATCAAATACACCGTCTCAGTGCTCTCCCTTTTCATTCCTTTTCTCACTTTTACTCCCTTTCTTATGAATTTATTTAAAAAACCTGTAAAAAGCAGTAATTGTAACTGTCTGCATGAACAGCAGAAGTATTCATGAAAATGTTCGTCTTAACCTTTTTTTTCTTTTGCTGTTCACCAACATAACTGAAAGCCTGAATTCTCCTTCCAGTCTGATATCAGTTAAAAGTTAACTTCTATCTGATCAGAAGCCTCCTGGGCCCTGAGTTCAGCTCCTTTTCAAGTGAGGAAGAGGAGGAGGAGGAGGAGGGAGACACCATCAACAGTGACAGGAGTGCAGAGGCAGAAGAAGAGAGAGTTCAAGCTTGTTTAAGGGGCAATATGTTGTCAAACATGAGTTGCTGTGATTTTACTGTCAGATTACCTATGATGTAAAATAAAGAAGGGATTTTTTTTTTTCTTCAAAAGAAAATCTTTGTGTCTTTGGAACAGGGAACCCAAGCTACTTAGAGCTAAAAAAACAGGAAAAATAAAAGGTTTTGGATTATTCAGAGTAATGTCAAAGTTTTAAACTAATGTGTGTTGAGAAATGATGAAGTTACACTGTTTTGATCAAACTTAAAAAAAAATGTTACACATGATCTCACACAAGATCGCCTTATATTACACTCATGCTATGTGCTGTGAATGACACACAACTGCTACCCCATCAAATTTGTCCAGTCCGTTTAGTGGTTTATGAGCTATTTTTGCACATGCACAGAAACTGGCAAAACATCTACACCCTTTCAACAATAATAAGCTCCCAAATACGTAGCTATTTTGCACTTTCACAGGAAGAACACAAAACTTTTCACACAAACAAACAGCACTTGTAGACACAAGTGAAAGAGTATGCTTTTTATTTCTTATTCATTTACACAACAAGTGCAACACCACATTTCAAATTGTTTACATCGCTAAATCAAAGCTGAAGAGTTTACTTCTCCAAGGAGATATCTAGTAATTTGACAAAAGTAGCATCTTCTTTTGGGACACAATTGCACTGTAATTGAGTGAAGTATGGTGGTTTGGACAGAAATAAACCTAAACAAAGCGTTCAGCTGACAAGATTTAAACAAGGGACTCTGCATGGTAAAAAAAAAAAAGCATGCGTCTCTGCAGCTGTATTAATGTTATTATAATTTACTTAAGAAAAACAAAAAAAGATAAATACATATATCATATTTAAAATGTTTATTGTACTTTTTTTAATCTTCCCACCCTGAAACATGAGAAGCATCTCTAAGGCTACAGAGGGAGTGTAAATAGTGTCTTTTAGCAAACACCAGTAATTAGATATAGGCATTTGGCATTCACACCAGTCACAAATTAAAGAAGAGTGCTTCCTGTAAACAGACAGTGAGAATGTGTCTACATCATTAGTGTGCCACAATTATAACATGGGAGCTAAAGATACATTACCCTCCCGCTTGCACTCCCTCAGTGAAGCAAACGAAGTGAAACTTGTCGTTTAAACAGCGAACAACACGCACACATCAATGTGCATTTTAATTAATTTGACATTAGATTATTTCACTTAAAAAAAACAACTCCAAAAAAGTTGGGATGTCTTGGAAAATGTTTTGAAAAATTGCTATGATTTGCATATCACATAAGTCTATTTAATTCAAAATGGAGTCTCTCAAAAACCAACGTGTTTCTAAAATATTTGCCTAAGTCATTTTTATAAGTTTGCCAGGAATCTCGTAAAAAAATTATATTTTTGGTTAAGTTTTTTTGAAAAAGACTTGGGTGATTATTTTAGGAAGGTGTCAAAATGATGGGTCCTGGGCAACAAAAGGTTGTAAAAGTAAGTGGTGTAAAAAGTAGGTTTTGTTATAGACGTGGCTGTGTGGTCTCAGCAACTCATCCACAAATCACTGTCTGTAAACACAGTTCGTTGTGCCATCCATGAATGTTAGTTAAAGATCTATTATGCAAAGAAAAGGACGTATGTGAACACATCCCAGAAGTGTTCCAACATTACTGCAGTAAAAAAGATCAGAACTGTCCTTCATCAGCCAAGAATGGGAACACATTCCTCTCCAAAAACTCCAAACAACTGGTCTCTTCTGTTCCTTGACTTTTGCAGAATGTTAAATAAAGAGAGACTTCTCATATTTAAACAGTTTGCTGCCACAAAATTCAAAACTGCCGTTTTACGGTTTTCCCTATATGATACTTTGTTTAAGCATTTGATATATTTACTTTCCTACAATGTGAATAAAAATCTGGTTTATAAAACTAGCAAACCATCATATTCTGTTTTTATTTAGAAATTGGGTTGTGTTTCAAAGGATTAAAAACTATAAGAAAAATATCTTAAGCAGGCACAGACACTAAGTGTAGGCATATGAGAGGCAGGGGAAGCGTGAAGGATTTTTTTTTTTTTTTGGGCACATGCCTGTCATGGATGAATATTTCATGTAAATTCCACACACAAGGCACATTGTAATAGTCTGGGCTAGATTTTGCATTTCTTTGGTCATGCAAACAGGTTGACATGTAACTAACAAACAGATGGAGACACAAACGGATTCGAGGGAAGTAAGAGCGATTAGAGAAAAACAACAAAACAGCTTCAAAAATGTGCAAATATTTCCACTCAGTGTTTTCACAGAAAGTCTATAACAAGGTGAAGACAGATAAGAAAGTGAAATGGGGAAATAAAAACTGTACACAGTGTGCAAAGATAGAAAATTCACATACTAGTCAGAAACACGTTTGATTCCCAAAGTCTCCAAGTCAAACAGGCTTGAATAACTTATCAAATAGTTTTATGATTATTACCTTCTCCTACATGAAATATTGACTCAAGCCAATAAAACCACGTTAGTGGATGTGATTGAAAAAGCAGAGGATTGTCTCATGTTAAATGATGGAATGAAAGAAGAGGAAATTATCATGTTTGCTTTTATTTCAGACCCCCTTTTTCCTCTCGACCTCAGCAGCTATGTGACAACAGCCTTAATCCTAAAGGTAAACTGACTTCTCACTGTGGGAACTTAATACAATTTCCTCTTTTTTTTTGAAAGGGGTAAACTCAAGCCGTTTGCTTGGTTAGGTAATAAAAAAATCAAGGGTCATGATTTTCTGAGTCATTACATGACAGCGGACGAGTCAGTCGCTGTGATAGTGGGAGGTTGTAAAGCCTGGAGAGCGGAAGGTCGTGGCTGGGCTTCGAAAAGCCTTTACTTTTCCCAGGTAAGTACAGGTAATAATGTTTGAGATGCAGTAAATCCACCGAAGGAGGAATAAACACTGCTACCAGCAACACAGAGTTGTTCAGGATGATTTATAAAGCTGTTTTAGAACCAATTACCTCTTTATGACAGTTGTATACTGATTTCCCTGTGAACAGAGAGTTACATCTACACTTTCTTTATGAACTCACAAGCATAAAGACACTGCTGTTTTATTAGAATACTTTAACAGAATTTAGCTTCAGATGTTTTATTCCTTTCCAGTTAAATTTACTCTTACATTTTCCATTGTTACTGCCTGCCACCGAAATACAAAGTTTCAGTATTTCAGTCTCGGTACTTAAATGAGACTGATAGTACTCATAAAGAACTAAACATTGCCTGACATGGCTTAAAACTTTGATATTAACTGTTGGCATCACGTTTGTTTGTTTGTTTGTTAGCAAAACATCCAATGAAATGGTTCCTGAACTTTTTAGCATTTGATCCACAAAATAACAGCAGCAGACGCCTGTGCCCCCAACTATTTTTGTTTGTTAAAAATCCATATCAAGTCAAATAATCAAGGGCATAGTAATCTTTTCAGGACCACCTAGATGTTTCGGGATGTCACTCTGGATCCTGACCCCAACTTTGGGAACCACTGATCACTGCACAAATTTTACTGAAACCCAAACGAGTAAATGCAGAGTATATATCTATGTCTGATTGCATTTTGGAATGGTCCCACTTTAGGATGAACATCATGGCTAATCAACATTTCCAAACACAAAAATGGCTAAAATGGACATATATTGAGCAACAGTTTGATGTGGTAGTAACTGAGAGTCATCCTCTACACAGACCTGAAGAGTAATAACATTTTCATCATGTATTTACAAGGTTTGACCAAATAAAATAACCCCGTCCCTTTCTGACCTTATTTATCACTCTGGCTAAAAAGACAGTGGGTGATATCCATTTCTTTAAAAAATGCTGCATCTCTAATCTTTTTACAGTCTTTTTTTCTTCTACTTTCTTTCTCTTTCCTGTGTTCACACCCTGTAGAGATCCAAAAGAGAATGCTGTTTGTGTCTGCCAGCTACTCGACTCCCACCTCCAGTAATACGGACTTCAGAAAATCAAAAGAACCACATACCTTTTATCCACCCACAGAGTCTCACATGTAAACAGATTACTGGTAAAGCTGGACACCAGTAAGACAATTATCGGACCAAGGATCTTGCTCGATTACGTCTAGACAATGTCTAGACAAGACACACACACAAAGCAAAACACTAAAATCCTTTATAGTTTATTATTTCATCTGAATACGTTTGGCATTAATAATAAAACCAGTTTATTAAAGTGGTGCTTGTGTTATTAACAGTAAAATGAGAGGAACAAAATACAGTCTTTGAGCTGCTGAAAGAGCCACTGGAGTCAGGCAGGGGGAATATAACCTAAACAAATACAGCTCTTTCTTCCAGTCTGCTGGACAATCGGACCAATTAGTCTGTGACTTTGAGAGGGACACGTGAAGCCGACTGATTGGGCGAGCAGAAGCTGGCTGCTGATTGCCTGGAACCCCTGTCCTGGTCCACGTCTGGCCGTGAAAACCACCCAATAAGGTGTCTGAAAGCAGCAACGTGTCTGTGGAGGCTTGATCATGTTGGAGGGAACAGAGGTGGATGGGTGGACATATGACAACATCAGGAATATTTCTTGCACCTAATCGATCTTAGCGTGCACAAAACGGTTAGAATGTTGCCAGATTTACAGATTTTGAGCTAAAGTTTGTGGTGGTAGTAACTGAGAGTCATACTCAGATGTGTCAAGTAATGAAGTACAAATACTTTGTTATTTTACTCAAGGAGAAATTTTGGTTATTTATACTTTACTGGAATAATTGTTTCTCAGCCAAGTTTTTACTTCTACTCATGTTTTTAAAATGCAAAAAGTTTTTCTATTTCATTTTGACTTGTTTTCATTCCAGCAGGACATATCAGACATATGTAGCAGAGTATAAAGATGACTGTGGCAGAGATCTACAAATATGTAGCTGAAACACGTAACTTAGTGGATCCTAATTTTTTCAATATTACTATTTTATTATATTTTATAGTTATTATGGCCTTTAAAAAATGTGCCTTGGGGAGGTTGTGCACTATAGACCCTTGAGTTTTGACTGAAGCCTTTATCTTTAATTGCTTTTTATTCTACCTTACATTCCTTTTAACTTTATACTTTAAGTATTTTTAAAATCAGTACTTACTTTTACTTGAGAAAAAAACTTGAGTTGATACTTCTACTTTCAAAAAGTATTTTTAAACCCTAGTATCTATATTTTTACTATAATGAATGTGACTACTTTTGACATTTCTGGTCATACTTGGAGCAATAAAACATCTCACAAAATTCTTCTATTTTCATATGAGATATGTGCATTATTTACAAGATTTAAACTAAACGATCATGACTCCACCTTTTCTACTTAGAAGACAATCATAGTTTAAAACTCAGACATGACAAACAAAGGGTGATGTGCATTCCTCAAAGGAATACTACACCTTTCAGTTGCGCAGGTAAAACATTTATAAACTCTATTTCTAGTAAATAACATAAAGCTATATAGATTTTCTAGAAAATACTAGTGCACTTTGTTTCAATACACCATTTCATGCAAATAAAGGGAATTTAATAAAATATTGTTAACTTTAGATGCATCTTTATAGCGATTAAGTGGGTCATATAGCACAATTTAAATCTCCGAAAGGCCTGAACTAGATCACAAATCTCAGAGCTCGATATCACACAACAAGTAGAAATCTCAGGCCAGTAATTTAGGCAAACAGTAACACTCAGCCTTACAGGGAGCCATTTGTTTTGGCTCAGCACACTGTTCTCTTTACAAACAGTGGGGGTAATTGGTGATACATATCTAATATCAGCAGTCATCGCCTAACTCCTGGGACGACTCCGACCAGCGTAGAGTAGAACTGCGTAGCTTTCAGAAACAGAGCCAACACTCTGCTTCTTCTTCTATGCTTGCATCCATATCGCCGCAGCTGACCAGTTCAGTTCAGGGTTTTTTTTTTCCTGTTTCCTTCGCACGCCAGCCCCTCGGAAAAGCCGACGGGTGTCCTTACAAATTCACACAGGCAAAGAGGAGCACTTTCTACTGCGAGAAAGAAAAGAGTACATGAGGGACTCCCCGCCATCACTGGCGCATATGATCTGTTAGCTTTTCCTTTACCCTTCGAGCATTACTTCTTTTTTAGACAAAAGAGCATGATCCAAGGCTGTGAACGGCCTTCTCCAGAGTGCTTCTGGGTATTAAACAAAGCAGGCTGTTGGTAGGCACTAGTTAACACAATGTAATAGAGAGGGACTAATTAACCACAGTTGCTCTCTGACTTTTTTTTTTTTTGTCAGCGCTTGTTGGATGTTTACAAAGACCTCTCGAAGAAAGAGAAGAGAAAAAACAATGCAAAAAAATAATAGGCTTTCTTCTTTGTATGCTCTTTAGGGAGAAAGGAGACACCCAGAACTGATTTTAATGACATGTGTGAAACAAATGTGATCCTCCCTCATTTTTTTTTTTTTTTCTGTTACTGCCAATGGAATTTAGTACTAAAATACACCATGGGCATTGTGGTCAAAGCATAAACACCATAACTGAGGATGCAGCATGTGAGAATTGTCACCATATGTAAAAATAAAAGGCAGATTGTTTTTCACATTGCCTCTTTGACACTAACAGAGTTCTGCAAAACATCTGCTCGTTTAATAGTTATTATCCATCTTCTTGTTGAAGTATACGATTTCATTAAGTATTTCTCACGATTCCTCCATCGCTTTTTGATTTGAGGATGCACTTCCGGGGGAAAAGAGAGAAAACTTTAAGGCGCTGAGACAAAAGAACAGAGCAGAGCATGTGGGGTTCTCTGTGTTAGCCTCAGTACAGTTCTCTACTTTAAGGTTCGGTTCTGTCCAGCATCCTTCCTCTGAGCCTTCCTCTGCTGGAGAGGGGAGGCCAAAGGAGAGAAGAGGTCATAAGCAGACAAGAGGGGAGGAAACAGAAACAGTTTAGGAGTAAAAGGAGTGAATGAGACCCGGAAAAGAAGCGATGAAAATGTAAAACAAAAGGGAAGAATTGTTGGGAAATATTGCAGCTGTTCAGTCTGAAGATCAAAAGAAGTGGTGATTTGAAATAAGTTTCTCTTTCAACATCATCACAGGTAATTTAGGAATGTTTTTATTATAAGATGGAATTTATTTTTCAAATAACTTTTAAACTTTTTAAAGCTTAAACATTTTGGTGCTGTGACCCCAATCAAAACCTCAACATAAATTTATTGATACAACATTTTTGCATCAAATGTTTTTTTTTCCCCTCTCAGACATGTTTTTTTTGAGAGTGGTATTGCTGGAGGTTTTCCTGAAATATTGAAGTTCTCCTCTGCCATGTACATGTTCAGGACGGGAGATAATACCCAAGTGATGGTTCAATGCCTTGTTGATTTCATTTTTACAGCTGTCCTGATTGTTCCTTGCTTCTTACTGATTAGGATTGCTTGGATAGACTTCAGCAACCCTCCATCCAGAACATCTCAGTGCAAATATAAAAGTGAGTAAATGTCATGAGTCTGTATTAAATTAATATTATTAGAAATTATTTGTAACATTTTGAATAGAGCAAAGTTACAGTTAGTTATTAACACAAAATTTCAAGAACATATGAACACTGGAAATAACACTAAACTCGTACTTTCAACCAATGATATACATAACTGAAATTAAATCAATTCCACACTCCTGCAAAGATTTTGCAATTAATTTGTCATAATTTCATCACAACATGTCCTAATTCTGGCTTTCATTGCAGATCTTCATTTGTCTTTTTAGCTAGCTAATTTTTATTTGGAAATATTTGTAAATCCACTTATTTTAAATGGCCTGAAGACATATTAAGGCTGTCCAAAATGATAAAAGAAAAAAAGAATTTCAGAAGTAACACAGAATTACAAAGAAGACCTTAAGAATGTGAAGGTAAATAAATGTGGGAAAAAATAACACACAACAAAATGTGATACATAAATAGCAAGAAAGATGTAAAAGACATTTTTTGAAAAAGAACATAATAGGGATGAAAGAGGGCACACAAGAAACAAAGCGAGGTGAAAGAAAGAGAAAGATGAAGGAAATACAAAAAGTGCTGTTTGAGAGTGAGTGGGAGGCATGGAAGCCCCCTGAAAAAAAAGGAGAGGGATGAGGAGAGAGAAAACCAGCTGACATTAAAACGAAAGAGAGACTGAAGAGTAGGTGGGAGACAAGGGGAAACTGCAAAAGAGAGAGGGAGGATGGGAAGATGAAAGAGTGCAAGAGAGGGGGAAGAAAGACAACAGAGTGAAGCTGTCAGGGAGAGAGGGAGAGCGAAGTGCCAAACAGATAAATAACCAGCTTACTGGGATTACCAAGTGAATGACACAGAATTTGCGCGAGCCAAAATGACGTGGCAGTGATAGCTCTTAACCCATATAAA
This sequence comes from Cynodonichthys magdalenae, assembly GCA_031762555.1. Classification (NCBI taxonomy): domain Eukaryota; kingdom Metazoa; phylum Chordata; class Actinopteri; order Cyprinodontiformes; family Rivulidae; genus Cynodonichthys; species Cynodonichthys magdalenae. Next base: position 42,892,790 of record JARVJO010000001.1, read on the forward strand.
CCTGAAAGAAGTCCAATATGTCCTGCGGTTTATTCACTGTTGTCACATGTCTGAAGCTCTGTAGAGCTTTAAAATAACAAGAACTGTCTAATGCTACCTGGTGAAGATGAAGAACACACGGACAAATACTGGGGAGAAGATGTAAAATTCTGATTAGCATTTTAACAACAGAAATTAAATTACCCAACTCCACTTTTAGTTTTCCTTTAAGCACAGAGTGTAAAAGTATAAAATTTAATAACATTTAAAAGTACATTTGCAGATTATTGGAACTTTATTTGAAATGAAACTGGAATAAAACATTTAACAAAAGAAGATACCTGTGATCATTTTAATGTCCTCACTTGTTTTATGACTATTATCTTCCCAGCAGCATTTTGAATTTAAAAAGCTAAATGGCTCTACTCTTGTTTTAATTTTTTTCCAAAAGTTGCCTTGAATCGAATTTAGCTATAGTTCCAACAAGTTTTAATCCCTACAGACAAGTATACACAACAAAATGCATCATGTTTCAAAGTGCTGAGTTCAACATTCCAACAAACACACACATTTATCTGGACTCTACCCTACGTTTTACACTTTTTTACTCCAAACAGCAAACAGAAACAGTCTACAGTCAGACAGAGTTGGGAAAACAGAGATTTGAGGTGACAGAGAGATGATGAGATGGAGTCGTTGGAGTGGGGCGAGCATAAGGAGTGAGTCTATAATTGGAAAGATGTAAAAAATGAAGTGTCAGTTTGGTCAATAAGGGGCAAAGGTCGCAGAGGCAGGAGCCCAAACTCGGCACGGAGCACGCTCATTAAAGCGACCAATCAGCTCTTGGCTGGCTGCTCCAGACTATTACTCATCAAAAGGTAGAGGAGGGCGCGTATACTTACACAATATCTCTTTGTCTTGCCCTGTTTCACTGTAATTTCAGCTCTCTTTCATCTGTCCTCTTTTTCATTTTTCTCATGATCTATGCTGCAGTTACGATTTGGTTTTAAACTTATGTCTAAGTCTTCTAGACTGACCATTAATATAGAGTGAGAATGAAAGAGAAAAAGTATGTGAGGGAAAACAGAACAAAAGGCTCAGTAAGACAGAGCAAGTGTGTTGGTTTTTGAACTGGAAGGCATGGCAGCGACTCCAAGGGTCTACCTGCTGGCCGCTCTGCAAATTCCATTCTACATTGCTTTGAACAATACAATATATAGAGTTGTGTTTTAAGCATACAGCAACCTGACTCTGTTCTCCTACTCCTGTTTCTTTAGCACACACAAATATCCTCACAATGCGTAGAAACTGCATCCACATGTGACAATTTGCCTGTTCGGCATCAAATCAGACTCACACAAACAACTTCAACTTTTGATTGCACAATATGTCACGCAAAAAAAAAAAAACAACTTCATAAATTCAAAGCATTTTTTATGTGCCCCTCTTTTGCTTGAACAACTCTGTAAAAGTATGGCTCAAGCTAAAGTGAAACATTCAAACCATTTAATTAATAAAAAACATCTGATTCACCACAAGCAGGGATGAGATTCTGCAGAAACACTTTTCATTAAAGGATACATATCATGCTTTTTCACACTGAAACCATTCAGCTAGGCTCCATATGAAGTGGAAGTGCAATGCTTTGGTCTGAAATTCCTTGTTATTGTAACTCCACAAGCCCCTCTTTCACCCCTTTTCAGAGGTGTGTCTAAAATCAACTCGTTTTGAGGCTGTCTCTTTAAAACCAAATGAGGCGCATCTTACCCCGTCCCCTTCCAGCTTCCAGACTGGTCTATTGTACCTTGACAGAGGGGCTTACATAAAGCAGCACAGAAACTTTTTATTTTAGATGTCAACAACAGAAAACTTGTCCATCTAGCCTTACATGTTGGAGCCAGAGTCTGACCCAGAGCCAGAGGAGACTAAATTCAACTTTTTTGCACTCCTAGAGACTTCAAGCACAGAACAAAATGCATTTAACGATTAAAAAAGTGGATTTTGCATGATATGTCCCCTTTAACTTAAACACCGAAGAAAGTTTTCTGCCATCTGCTTTGGTAAATATGACACGTTCTGGTGGATTGGACTCTCAACATCTTTGTGCTTTTGTCACACTCTTCTGCCGCATTAACTCTTACCCTGTTCGCTGCTGTTGTCCCCGCTGTGTGACGTGTGCCCGCCGCTGGAAGGTCCCGGTGTTCCTCCGGAGCGTGTGGACGCCGTGTCATCGTGATCTCTGTTCCAGGACGTCTGTCGAGAAGAGACACGGCACAAAAACAGTCAATCTGTGAATGTTATCAACTGTCTCTTATGTTCATTTTTTTTCATCCTTAGTTTTACAAGAGACATAAAAAATACAGAAAATGACATTTCAAATAAAATCATCCTCTGCCAACTCTTAGGCCTGTCACGCAGTAAGTACGTTTATGGAATGCAGATTATTAGGGCTTCATGAAGAAGGCGAATAAAAAGAAAACATGTTGCTTTGGTTTCCAGCTTTCTGAAGCATGCAATCCGCGGCTGCCTCCATTTGGCTCAAACCGCTAGCAGATGAAAATACAAAACAGCTACAACTTAAGATAGGGTACGGAGAGCGCCAGGGAGTGATGTCATCCAGGCAGAGGGAGAGGGAGCAGGAGGTAAATAAGTCAAGGATTGCCACATCAGTATGAATCTGGTGTTTTTGTTTAAAAATATGTAAAAAGAAAAATAAACTAAAAAGAGGAGAAAAAGAAAACCATACAACCAGGAATACAAAGTTAAATTTCATTTTGGATGGCAGGACAGAGATTTAATCAAATAAGCAAATGTTTTCCCACAGTCAAACAAAGTGAAACAAAATACTGCATGACCAATCCAACTGAGGCTGAACAAATAAAATAATTTCAGGTAACTTCAAAAAAAAAAAAAAAAAAAAAAAGCTGGATTAAATTGAATCTGTTTTAGCTGAAGAGACAGACTCTGGAGATTTGAGTTTATATATAGTAAGTTGTGTCTAAGGTCAGATGAGTGTCAGCTGCACACTGGACAGTGGTTAGCAAATGGCCCATAGAGGGTTGAAAACATAATAACCACACACCACAAACAGTGTAAACAGACAGGAAGGCAGACAACAAATACAATCACACAGCTAGAGACAGATAAAGACACCCAAAGATGCCTACAAACACAAACAAATGCTGAAAGAATACAGAAAGATCTGACCCCATACAAAGCAACTATGTAACTGAAACCAAACCAGATGTCTCCCAGTGCTCTGCAAAGCAACATTAGTGCTCAAGACAGGAGAGAAGAGACCTCAGAATAAGAGGAAATGGAATCTAATGTCTTGAATCCAACTCGATTTCACAAACAAACAAAACACACAGAGCACAAACACTTATCGAGCCTCCTCCACCCCGCCTGCGCGAGCCTATCTTTGCCCTGTGAAAATCAAATGAAGCAGATATCAAGGGGGCAATGTGGCGCTCACATCTCGCTTTTAGGGTTTCGCGACGAAATGAGTGATAGAAACCCACACGGAGGAAGAGAGGGGGGAGAGGAGAGAAACACTATGGGGAACAACTGGTTTCAATTGGGATACTACAGTTGGCACTGCTGCCGCTGCTGCTGTGAAAAGAGTTTAGCTTCATACAAAGAAGCAGACATTATTTCATGACACAGAATTTGTTTAAAACAAAATAAAGATGGAGCAGAATAACAGAAAGAAAACACGAGTCAGCAAACTCAACACATTTGGGGTGTATTAGCGCTCGTTTGATGTTCCCTGGCTATGAAATTATAATCCAGTGCTTACAGGACGATGTAATCATTTTCCAAATTAGGCTTTGCAAAAAAAAAAATAAAAAAAGACTAAAGTCACCACACAAAAGCATGACTGGGATTTTTGATCGGGTAGATAAACGTTGATTTTAACGGGGATAAAATACCAGGATGATTGTTTTTTATTTTCTCGCTGACCATAGAAGATGAAAAAAAAAAAAATGAAACACCCATGCATGACCGAGTGACTCCTGAGAACATCAGATGTGAGGTAATCCAGACCACATGCTCAAAACACAATCAGTTAAATACAGCTTTTGCCAATTCTCTTAGAAAAAAAAAACTGCAGCGTTTAAAAAATGAGCAGAACTTGTTTATTCAGAGTTCTGTGAAACAGAACTGCACACACTATCCCCGGGGATGTTAAGCGGCAAGTAGTGAAAAACCCAAGAGCCTCAGCTTGCAAAAAAGGATGTGATTTTTTTTTTATCCTTTTTGTTGTAATTCTCTAACAAATTCCATTTGAAAATATAATTAGAAAGTGGAGGGGAAAATGGCAAACTACTGCATTAGCTGTAATTGAACAAAAGAGCGCTTTGCCTGCTGGGAGGTGGCCACTGAGGCCCCATGGGAAATGGGGCGGGGCTGAGACAGGGCCTGGTGGCATCTCTGCGGGGACGGGGCGTTTATTTATAATCACATGCCGCCCTTGGATGGAACAGGCCCAGCACTGATCTAACACGCAATTAATACACACACGGCTGAGATAACACAAGTACACACCGGTCCCACAGCATGTGTGTTCTATTCACACACACACACATGAATACGCTTCTCTTGGTCACTTCGCTTGTGCAAACACTCCCATAGATACAAATACTTTTTTATCTGCCTTACACAAATACATGCACACCTGGCTTATTATCAAAAGCACTCACCTTGACCAGAAGATACACAGAGAGCAAAGAAAACACACACCCTGTGCCAACAACACTTTAAAAACACAAAAAGCAGGGACACCTTTCAAAATATGTAAATTTACAGGAGGAATAGATGCATAAACAGAAAGCTGAGAGAAAGAGAAGTGTCTCTTCTGGTTGCCTTAATGAGCCACCATAGTCTCTCATGCTCCCCCACACCCTTGTTTTAAATGTTTCCCTCTCTCTCTAAATGTCTTCTGTGCAGAATAAAGATTAATTCAATGCCTAATTGTTCAGTAAATTCAATTTTCCACGTTCCATTCTGCCTAGATTTAGCTAAAGTTCTTAAGTCTTCTAAGCCAAGGGAACCCCGTTTTTGAGTCACGCATACCTTTCTTTCTTCTCCTCTTTTTTAGATCACCTTTTCCTCCCCCCACCCCTTCCTCACCAGCCTGATTTGCCGTGAAAAGATTTTCCTCGCTGGAAATTCTGATTCCGCTATGATCGGTGAGGCATTCCAATCCGATGCGTTCTCATTGTGCCTCTTGTCTAAGATGCAAGAGAAGGGGGCTTCCCTTCTCCTCCCTGTGCCAGGGCCCCGTATCGTACAAGCGCTCATGCAAGAAATGTTGCCTTGCCAATTCAATTGCAGTAATAAAGAAAATGGTTCAGGTTGTTGTGCTTTGCCACCCCACTCTGCCTTCCTTCTTTTTTTTCCCCCACTCAGAGAAAATCTTTTGTGATGATATGGATATTTACTTTTCACTCTGTGCCAGTGAGCATGTGGAAATAATCGCATGTGCATACTTAACGGTACAAATATAAATATCCAAATACCCCCCGC
>JARVJO010000001.1:42899470-42930604 GCA_031762555.1 Cynodonichthys magdalenae
TATAAACTGCAGAGTGGTACATCTGAATCAAAGATGACAGTGAGGTTACTCCATGCCTGAGCATTTCTGATGCATCTGTCCTCTGTGGTTGTTTTCTTTAACACAGTTTTTGACCTTTTGCAGCAGCGCCACTTCCTTGAGCTGGAGCTGAAATCTGCGAGAATGCCATGTGTTGCTGCAGTGAGATGGCCTGCAATAACTCCGGACACATTCTCGCACTCAGCCGAATGCTGGTGGGAAAGCTGTAAATGAAAGGGGGCTGAAAGGCCAGCTATTGTAAACTCTTGTTTACTTTGCTTTCCACTGTGACTAGATAAAGCAGGATCTGCCTCTCTGATAACCGGCCAGGCAAGTGCTTGCCCGACTACTGCTGCTTTCTCAACTCTCTCCTCCCCTCACTGCAATATTAGTGCTTCCAAAATGAAAAGAGGGGCAGATAATGGTATGCGTGGAAAAAAAAAGTAGGGGAGAGGGGGTAGACCCCCTCACTACCTCCTTTCTCCACTCCCATTCCTCTCTAACTCCTGACAATAGACAAAGAAAGGAGAAATAACCTTATAATTGCTGAAGGGGTGAGGAAGAAAACTGGATTTGGTCTCTTGAGTGTGTAAAGTATGCTATGTTGAATAGCCGTCAGGTACTCTTGAATTGGCTTTTTTTAAAAACTGGTAGGTTAACCTCATAAAGACAAGCAAAGATAATTACATGTTTGAGATAATTACCCGGGCTTTCAAAGTCTGTTTAGATGGCACTCGTGGAAACTGATTTTGATTTCTCTCCACAGCCTTTTCCACTTCAACTTTTGCTATATGCTCCCTGTTTATCCAGCGAAAGCTGAAATCCAAACAAAAACATTAACTCAAGTACTCTTCCTACCAACTTTGCCTAATCCCAAACAAAGCAGCTTCCTGTTCTATTTATTTATTTTTATTCATTTTGCTGCGACTGAAAAGGCAGGCAGGACTTTTTAATGACCTGTTTTGCAGCGGACACTTCTTTAGCCTAGCCTAGCTTAACTCGCAGCCACCGCCGCGCTTGGATTTGCTCGATGGATTCCTTGGAGACAAGCTGTTTGTGACGGAGGCCATTGTCAGAGGCTTGCAGGGGGTTAAGGGGGAGAGGAACTTTCCATTAGCTAAGTACACATGTGTTAAGCCAGGTTATTGTTTACTTAGCCAAAGAAACCACAGCATGCAGGCCTCTGGGACAGACATGGCTGCTCATCACAAGCATCGGGAGTCACGAGCCAAGAACTTTATTTGCTGTTGGGATCTTGTGGTGCAACTAAGCACTACTTTCCAGCAACACTGCAAGATTTTAAAACACAAACAATAAATTAACCACACACAAAAAAATATACAAAAACACAAATTGTATGGCAGCACTCAATAGGGCATTCCTAATCTTTGAAGTCACTCCAGCATTGAGTTGCATAATCATAATCACCCCTACTTGTTATTCCACCACAATAATGAAGAGGCTAAGAAACACACGAGTCACGTGGTCTTTTCTTTGTGTCACTTGTTGAATCCTCAACAGCCGCTCGGCATTCACTTCCCAAAAGGAGAAAAAGAGAGGAGTTTAGGGGAGGAGAAGGAGGAGGAAAAGAGAAGCGGAGAGGGGGGGTGACTGTGGGGGTCAACCCTCTCCTCTATTCAACTACAAAAGCCGCTATTATCAACAATCACTACAATGATTCCAAAGTTTGTATTAAGAACAGCAGCGCGCCACTGTAGGAGAGCGAGTGAGTGCGCCTGTTAGGTCGGCTGAAACTCGATCCATACCTCAACGAGAGGCGGATAGATTAGCGATAGCAACGTACTGATTAGGAGGGGAAAAAAGTGGCTGAACCCAGCAGTCATGGTTTCCATTGGGTCAGGAGCTTAAGGGGGGAGGTCACTCTTTGACAGCCAGAGTTACCTAAACCAACACTGCTGGGTCTCGCTGACCTGGAAACCCGCATTTGTGTAGCATAACAGTGCCATTTGTTGGGGAAAAAGATACCGCAATAGTGCTATCAGGAGTAAATTCTTCCAGAGTGACCACAACACTCAACGCGCACAGGCAGGGTTTGTTCAGGAAAGATTATGCAGCATGTAAGGAAAACAGCAACAGATCTCAAATGTATAGATGTGATTTGAGATTGTCAACCTCACATTCTTTTTACATGATTTCAGAAGCAGAGCCTCCTCTATATATACAAACACCCTTCAGCTAAATTAATTCACATCACAATTGCTGAGCATTCATAATCATTTAGAGCTCCTGCATCCGCAAAACGCCAGACGGTGAATAATTTTTTAAGGAAGTTTCAATTATTTCCAGCCCCACTTTAGCATACATGGCTCAATCAACTAGAGGACCTCTTGAGACTTGGAGTGAGTCCTCAGCACTATTAGCAGTGTTCAGCTTCGACGGCGAAGAGCCCGGGCCCTCTGAGTTCATTAGCAAATTGCCGTACCCCTCCCTGTGCTCCCTGTGCAAATAAAGGCAACTGTGCAAAATGATGTGCTGCAGTGGAGAAAGAAAAAGTCACAGTCTGTAACGAACATGTGTGCCAGACCAAACTGAGGCACAATCAGCAGATTACGCCTGCCGTCTTTCCTCAACAAGAAGAGCTGAAATGCACGCCACAAAACTCAGCGTTGGTCTCCAAAATAAATCATCCTGCAAGTGTACTGTGAGGTCAAAGTCCATCTAATAGACCAGAACAAAATCTGCAGTCCAAGAGCTGCATTTAGGCGTGCAGGGAAACTTTGCAGAAACCGGCAGGGAAAGAGTTAAGAAAGTCCAACTGGTGCTAACCAGTCACTCCACTCACATAGCACCTGAGGGGGGTGCTGCATTTATCAGGCCAGTCTGAACACACACTTGCACACAACAGCAGCGTGCACACAAACACACACACACATATATGCATACACTTGCACGGGGAAAGGAGACACACACACAAGCATTGGAGGGTAAGCCCAAACTAGCTGAGCTGCATTCACAAGCCAGTGCAGAGCCTCTGACTTTTTCACCTCTTAGCTATGCTCTGCTTTCTTTGGAAGGAGGTGCTCAGTGTCCCTCCTTAACTTGCGTGCATGCAAACTAAAAACAACAAATAAAAACGTACATTTAAAAAATGCAAAAAAATGATTTCTGGGATGCATGGGTGAATAATGCAGCAACAAAAGTTGGATTGTTGAGTTTAATAAATTCAAAGTATTTTATTTTTCCCCCTCTGCCGTTTTTTTCCCCTTCCTCTGCTACAGTCGCCTCACTGGAATAAATTGGTTTATGAATAAATGAGCCTACTTTCTCCATCTTGTTAACATTGTTCTTTCGTGAAAATTCACGGCGTTTCTTTCCAGTCCACTTCAACTTTATGCCCGAGGGCATATATTAAAAATACATATGGAAAGAGATAATGCACACACAATGCAAATTTGTTAAGGGGTGTCACTGCGTAACAAGGGCAGATAAGATGTCACCCAAAAATCACCCACAAAAATCCAAGATATACTATATCTTCAGCTGCAAGTAAGCCATGAAGTGTGTTGCTATTAGACAGACAATACAAGTATTCAGCATTAAGAGGCATGCACCCACTGCCTGTTTGGATATGCCCATTTACACACACACATGCTTGCTCCTATAACATCAGCCCATCCCTCAACATCACACATCTGTCAAAAAGTTTTCCTATATATCTTGATTGTAACTCCGCCTGCAGGTCATTTGTATTATTCTGTCAGAGTAAACACATGGATTAGTCCTGGATTGGCTACACAGGGACCATCATTATAATAAAAATAGGCCACGTCTTCATCTTACAGTCAATTAAAGATGTGCACGAGTGCCCCGAGCACAACATCATTCTCTTCATATACCTACTAAACCCAAGGGTTTTAACTTATTATTTCCATATAACATAAAGGCTTCATTCTGACCTATCTATTAAAAAAAATATTAGAAAAAAAAGAACTTTTTGAAAACTGAATCCCTGAGAGAGTACAACACAGTTCAAAGAGACACTTAAATGCACAAGTGGCGTCTGTGTTATTTAATTATGTTCCTGGATTAAATGAAGTATTATCTTCCGCGTGATCTTTCTCATTTCCATAATCAGACAGAAGGGCCGGGAAGACTGAGTAGGGGTCTGTGTGTGTGTGTTGGGGTTGGGGGGGTGTCCTTCCCAGTCGGGCCCAGCCAGCTCCTCACCCAGTCCTGCCATTCAGCAGCCCATCATAAAAGCCGCTGCTTCCTCGTGCTCTCAGACCAACCACTCAACCATATGGAAGGCCGTGGATTTAAATTATTTAGCCTAATCGCTCCATTACTTTTTATGTCGGACTATCCAGTTAATCCCTTTAATTTGGACACTTCATTTTTTTTCACCCTCTCTCCTTTTGCAAACCACGGGTTATAAACTTCTGAGGCCCTTTAAAACTCTTGGATATTTGAACTTATTTGTATCCTGTTTATCTATTAATGTCTAAAACTCTAGATTTGCATAATTCTAATCATCGGTTACTGTTATCATTATTTAACGGCAGTGCGCGCGCGGACCACGGGGTCATGCGGGTGCGCATGCGACGTCCCCGGAGTGCCAACAGTCAGTGGAGCACATAATGAAGGCTGCGGTTATCTGTGATATCTGCACAAAGGGAAACACTTCCTAATCTACCTTTAGTACCCGCTGCTTCTGGAGAACCAATCGTCCTGTTTGGAGCTGAATCTGTGCGCTCGAAGCAAAAAAATAAATAGGCTACACATAAAAAATATATCTATTTTAAAAAGGAGAAAGGGGAGAAGAGGAAGAGAGGAGTCCCGATAAGTAATGTGCACTCATGTCTAAGGGAAAATACTGACAAGACGCGTAATGAACCGTGAACGCTACGGTGGAGAAACCGAGGCATCTTCAGAAGCCCATTGTGGAGCCCGTCTCTGCTCCCCAACAACACACACCTACACACGCACGCGCACACACATGTTGGAGGTTCATAAAGCGAGAAAACGAGAATGGGGGGGGGGGGTGGGGGGTGAAGAAGGGTTCTAAATTAAAATCGACATGAAACAGGTCAAGTTTATGGCGATGCTTTTTCGAGGTAATCTTCTCGGGTCGGTTCCGGGTTCAAGTCTTAATGGACCGATAATAGCAACATTATTCTGATTTCTTTTTTTTTTCCGATGGAAATGGCTTTAATCATATGCAAATAGCGGAGTGAGGCGGTGGCCTAGAATAGATGAATAGCCAGCAGGGAGAACACACACACACACACAGAGTTAGATTAAGAGATGTACCTGATCGAGGGCCACCGATCTTGTGATTTCCTCGCTGTCTGACTTGGACCCCCCCTCTCGGTCGTCTATGACCAAGTCGATGGGCATCTTGCCTTTCAAGCAGCTGATGTACCGGTGACAGAAATTATCACACAGCTCGTGTACCTGCAGAGAGAGGAGGAAGATGCGTCACCAGGGCTCGACCCCAAAATGGACCTCAAACCTCAAAATGACTTTTTTGATTAAGACAATAAAAGTTGCTACAAACCATTTTTACAGATATATTTTTCCCCAATTTTCTTTACAATTGTATTTAAATTTACAAACTTTGGAGTGAGTGCGCGCGCCCTGGAACAAGCAGTGGCGCACTTCAGGCTCTGACTTTAATTTCTCTCCTCTCAAAATAGAGATATCGTTGAAAATTGACAGTGACAAGAGAGCTCAGAGGCTACAACACACTCAACACCCGTGTTAAATTCATCATCGGTGCCCCGGGTAGTGGCCATTAGCCGAGGACGACCCGCCTGACTGACATTTAAGGTAAACTGTTTAATTCTGTCCACTTATTACATTATCACTGCCAACGTGCAGGCAGCCTGAGAGACTGAGGGAGGGAAAGAAGAAGAAGGAGAAAAAAAAAACAGCCACGTGCATGAGAAAAGTTGAGCTTCTTTTTTTTCCCAATATTCTTCTGTCGACAAATTGCAAGAAATCTGAGTGGTGTAGGTGGCGGGAAGTAAGTTAAACCTTTAAATAGCTTTGATTCTGTCTCTGCATCTGATACAGAAACAAGTCAGAGCCTTTCCACCCACTGCTCGGTCTTCCCACAGATGGTCGCCCGGGGCCTCCTGCCCTCCGCAAAAAAATTATTAATAATAATAAATAAAAACCGCAAACTTTGCCTGGATGTTTCACCTTGTGTGCAAACGTTGCCAACATTGAAACTTCATTAAAACATGACATTTTTTTTTAACTTGTAGGAGGTGGGGGTTGCTCAGAGATATCTGTTCCAGTTGTAACAGCTTGCGTCGTGATTAAACGCAGAAGAGGAAAATGGCCCCATGATTGATTTGGACGCTAATTATAACCGACCAGCAAAAATACATTTATGCAAATCTAGAGCCCCCGCCGCATATATGCAGTAGTTGTAAGGCTGAGGATAGTGAAAATGGGTGCACAGAATATTACCTTCTCCAGCTCCAGAAGATGAAATCGTAAAACTTGAATGGCTTGAATCATCTGAAAAATTAAAGGAACAATAAAAGATGAAGCTGTTCACATCCTTTGATATTAAATACACGCGTCCCACACTTCTCCCTCAATACACGAGGAGGAAAATATATTAATTTATGAGCGGATTTTTATTAAACTTATTGCAGTATGGAAGACGATAAGCCTTAGAGTCAGAGATCTATTAAAAAAGGTTGTTCCAACATGAAGCAGGTGAGAAGATCCGAGAGAATAAGTTCAAAGGTGTGGGGCCCTTTATGTGAGCATACAACCGGGGGCATCATCATATCAAACAGCACAAACTGAGGAACAACATGTGTATTTTTTCTCTTTTTTTAAGTTTTTATCCCCACGTGGTTCAGGTTAGTAAAGATCAGAACAGCTGGTTCATTTAAAAATAGCATATCTTACCAGATTATCCAACTCTGGATTTGATGAAAATAAAGGTTTTTCTGCCCGAATCTAAAAGTAAAAAAATGAATAAAAATAAACAACATATTAATGTACATTTTAAAACCAAGTGTGATGTCAGAATTACTCAACACACACGTGCATAACATGGTGCAATATTCCTTTACGCACAACAGAAACATTCTAGGCATGAATTTAGCGTCATTTTCTATCCAGAGTGCCAACTTCACGCACGGTGAATTTTAAAAAAAATAAGGGAAGCAAACTTTTCTCTGACCTGTTTTGCAAACACGGCTATGTCTTCATTGAAAGATTCCGATGAACAGACGTCTCCTCCCGCCACCCCGGGCTCTCTGGGGGTGCACGTCGCTAATTCACATTTCTCAAAAATCAGTGCAAGCAAGGGGAACAGGGGGTGCCTGCGTGGGGACACACACACACACACACACACACACACACAATAGCAAATGTCACCAGAGAGAACAGCAGCGGGGTCAACCCTACTCCGGGCTAGATTTAGCCAGCGCCTTGCGCCCCTTCAACAACTCGCCCACAGGGACTGACTTGACTGACTGACTGACTGACTGACTGACTGACTGACTGACTGACTGATCTCTCATATTTTACAAAAGCTGCAAACAGCGAGCGCACCCTCTGATTAAATAGTCGCGCCTAATAACGTAAAAGCTCGAGAGTCTGTCAAACATTTTCCCTGCACAAAGCTTTGACTCACAGGCGTTTATGTGCGTGTGGAGATATGTGTGGCGTAATTAGCACACGTTTATTTACTGCTTTTTTTTTTAACAAACACAGGTGTTGTGATCCTAATGAGATAAGTCCCACTATTTTAAAAACATAATTAGTTGAAATATTTTTATTCCTAGAAATGAATAATTCATGCTATTTCTTATTTTTTATTTTTATTTTGGGGGGGGGGTATTCATGTGTTTTATAATTGAGGCTGAATTATAATGATGCAGTTATTTTCCCTTCCGTAAACTAAATGTTAAAAGAAACTTGGCAAATTGTTTTTAAAAAGTAAGAAAATAATTAAAGAGAACCCTCATGAATAAAGAAAAATATTTTAGATGTAAAAATAAAGCAGCAGGACCTAACAAGAAACGTCCAGTTGTATAGTCTAAAATTGGGGGGGAGTTTTATGGAGCAAAAACTTTTTGGGAAATACAACGAGTAAAAAAAGCTGCTTTTCTTTCCCACCCCGGCTGCCCCTGGATTCATCCGGGAATGACTCTCTCTCTCTATCTCTATCTCTCTCTCTCTCTCTCTCTCTCTCTCTCTCTCTCTCTCGCTCTCTCTCTCCCCACCTCACCTCCGCCCTTCACCTCTACGGACCGGAGGCCTGGTTCCCTCCACCTACCCGTAAATAGCGTCTTTATCTCTCTTGAGAGCGTCGTTAACTGAGGAGCCCATGCTGGGGGGCATGGAGTTGGTGTGGGCGGTGTGCGGGTACTGGTGGGAGTGCAGCTGGGGACCGTGGTTCAGGTGCACGGCCTGCATGGAGCGCGCGCCGTGCGGGTCTCCGTACATGGTGGTCGGGATGCCCACACCGTCCATCCCGTAGTGGGGCAAGTCTTCGTACTGCACAACAACAAAACACGGTCAGCATTTATTCAAATCAACTCGTGAAACTAAGAATAAAAGTCGCTCTATGAATTTAGGGTTAATTAAAGTAAAGTTTTGTCATAAAGCGTTTTAGGAATTTAACACAACAAAAGTTTATTTTTATTAATTTTTTTAATTAAACTATATAACTATATTTTAACTTGCTTTAATTTTTCTCCAAAGGTAAAACAAAACACCAAATAAATATGAATAATTCCCCATTGCGGATTAAATTAATTCTCCCTGCTCCAAAAAGTTTTAAAGCCTGAAGCAGGACTCTGTTTACAAAACTACAAGTCTGCACTGCAAACTAGTTTTTGTTCTCAGCGTTTTCACAGAAAGCCCAGAAGAACACAGACACACACACACAAAACACACATGTATGAACAATTAAAAAGGCACAAAATAAATCTAAGAAAAGTGCAAAAACCTGCAGCAACGAGGCTCAGTTAGTTTTTGTGACTACTTGAGTTTGGATAGCATCAGCTGTGTTTTCACTCCTCATAACACCTCTTAAACTTCTTAATTGCGTTGCTTTTTTAATTTTAAAGGCTCATAATTTGGCAGCACGTAATTACCCATAAAACACACACTGTGTTCAGTGCAACAAACGCAACGAGTGTGTTTTTAATAGATCTACTCAGCACTCACTTTTCACTAGAATCGTTTTGATTTTTGTGCTTTAAATAATTCCAACTAGTTTATATTTTTAAATAAAAACACAAAAACCTGAAATAGATTTTCCCAAGCCAAAAAAAAAAAAAACAGATAAATAAAAGAAGTGTTTTAAAGTTGACGTAAATTTCTGTGCGTGAGTCTCTTTAGTCGACTGAAAATATACTTGAATTATTGATAGTGCTCTCAAGAGGTGACAAACAAGTGTCGGGTGGAAAGAGAGGGAGAAAGAGAGAGAGAGAGAGTAAAATGCATTATCACTTAAAGCTGAGCGTTTCGACCCTAAAGGCAAAGAGGTGCAAACCCCAGCGTGGTGCAGCTCCAGTGCCAAAAACCAGAAGCAGCTAAACGCGTGCAGCATCCCCCGATTTTACACCCAAAACTGTGCGCGTGAGTAGCAGTGATACTTTTATAAAAAATAAAATAAAGCTGCTACTCTATTATTTCACAGAACAATAAAAACAATAAAAGTTTTGTTTTATTGTTTCTTTTTTTATTTAATTGTATTTATTTTTTTGACAAAACGCATCCCAAACGCATCCCAAAAAGAAATTCGAGGATTTGCATTGCCTTTGTGACCCCCCCACCCCCACCCCCCCACTCACTTCGCTTCCAGTTACTGGTCTGTCATAACTAATCTAAAAAACACAGCCGATGTGAGATCTGATCGCGAGTCCTGTGTCCCACCGCGGGCCAGTATTTTTTATTTTTTTATTTTTGTGGAGCAAAACGAGTGCGTCGGTGCGTGAACACGGTGCCAAAAACAGAAAATCCTGGTCTCTAACCACCCAGCTGAAACTTTTTCTCCACCGTGTGTGTGTGTGTCACTGAGCCACGTTACAGAGCAAACTATTGCATTCAAGCGCAGTGGACTTCAGAGAAACTTTTTTTCTTTTTGTCGGGAGGATTGCCCCTTACGTACCCGTTGCGCCATAACCCTCCTCACTCCCGGGGTCGTCCTTTCAGTAAATCCCCTCTGAAGCCAGCGTAAAGAAAGAAAGAAAGAAAATCCACAGAGGAAATAAAAAAAGGGAAAAACGAGAAGCCGAAATCCCGTTTTTTTTTTGTTTTGGTTTCTTCCCCGCGGAACCGTGAAGCCAGCTCCCGCTCTCAGCGCAAGTTTAGCCCAGGCGCGGCGACTCCGTCCTCTCTGCTCTCCTCTCGGTCAGCAGGGCACCCAGGGGGGCTCCTTCTCCAAAACCAGAAGGAAAATAAAATGTCCCCTCTCAAACAAAACCGGCGACTCTCATTGCTCTTCTTTCTTTCTTTCTTTTTCGTTTTTTTCTTCTCTCTTTTCTTGTTTTTTGTGTCACTCCGCCTGTCAGTCAAAGCGCGAGAGGCTTGTCAAAAGTAGCGGATGAATGATGGTCCGGACGCGCGTCTCCACGGGATCAGCACCACCTAAATGTAAATGGTCACAATCAGAGTTAAAAAATGAAGCAGCTCTCCTCTGGTTTTCTTTGATCACTCTCGGCTCCCGGCTTGATTTTCTTATGCAAAAAGCGTCCAGAGGAAATCAAGAGGAGGTGGGGTGATAATTCTGGCTTAGGCTTTTCTTAAAGGAGCCACGATCGATGCTGTGCGTGGAGTGTCTGTGAGCCTCGTGTGCGTATGTGTATGTGTGTGTGTGAGGGCGTGTGTGTGTGTATGTGTGTGAATGCATGCATGCGCGAGCCGCCTGCCCCGTTTTTTTTAATGTGTACAATGGATGTGTGTGTTGAGGCTGAGGAAGAGCGGAGGATCTGGACCAGACTGCTGAAACCCGGAAGTAGTGGTGGCCATAACAGGTCGCGTCTTACACAACGCACCGGGCTGCAGCAAGTCGCGCGGAGAAGGAGGGGTGGGAGGACCCAGGCGAGCCGAGAGCTGGACCTGCACCGGGTTAAACACTCACCATCCATCCGTGGCTCCACGTTCACGTCGAGTCAACTTTATTCTTCACTTTCAGACACATAATCATGTTCTCACGGAGGCAGGTTTAACAACTGACTTTTCTTTAAATATTTACAGTTCATGATTCAACACTGTTCTGAAATATCTAACAAAAGAGTCTTAATTATATAGATGGTGAATAAAATGATGCAACTTTATAAAAGCAACAAAATAAAAAAACCCAGAAATATTTAGTTAGTTAAACACTAATTTTTTGAGGGATTCGACCTACATCACTTCAAGTTGTGATTATGCATCTACTTGTGCAGGAACCTTATAACTT
Source organism: Cynodonichthys magdalenae (assembly GCA_031762555.1). Taxonomy (NCBI): domain Eukaryota; kingdom Metazoa; phylum Chordata; class Actinopteri; order Cyprinodontiformes; family Rivulidae; genus Cynodonichthys; species Cynodonichthys magdalenae. Next base: position 42,910,893 of record JARVJO010000001.1, read on the forward strand.
TGCTATAATATGTGTGAGATTTACACTAAACTTCCAAAGTATAACGTCTTTCTATTTAACATTTAAAAAGATTTGCTTTAAATTGGAAAATGAATTATTCTCTAAGATAATAAAAAATAAAGTTGAGTGTTGGAGTTGTTTTCTAACAATTCACCCTTAAAATCATTGCTTTTTACGCATTTTTTGCAGCCTCTAAATCCCACTTTCTGATGCTCGTGCGTCTCAACCCCCCCACAGCTGCTCTGAATGGGTCGCTCCAGTCTGCTCGGCCTGTCCAATGACAGCAAGGCACAAGGATGGGAGCCCCCTATTGGCTCCCAACGTGATCGATCCGGAGTTGATTGATCGGTTGTTTAGGCCACACTGGCGAGCACGCGCAAAACGGCAAACACCGTCCGCGGAGAGAGAAAACACACTCGGCTTCTACAGACTGCAACTTCTACCAAAACACGGAATATTTGACCACAAAACATCCATCTGTGTCTCTCACACACAAAGTATATACACACTTTTTTTTTCTTTTAATTTCTAACTTTTTGAGTCACCTTTTATAATTTCCCATCGTTAAAGCTTCAGAATAAAACTAAACTCAAATGATTTTTTTCTCCCATCAATATTTAACTTTTGTCTCTCTTTTTTGGGCCAGTTTTTTTTTTCTTTGCTCGGACTTTAAAAGTTTGGGTGACTATAAATTAATAACAAGAAACTTGCATAAATTTAAAAAAATAAATACAAATCCCGATAACCTTCAAATTATTAATTATGCTGTAAATTAATTTAACTTGTGACTTTATTTCTGTTAATCCTGAGTTTTGTCCAAACATAAGAAAATATACCTTTATTGATTTAGCAGTTCTTATTTTTGTATAATTAATTTTTACCTGCATAAAATAATAGTGGGAAATTTAACATATAACAAACTCACAGTTTTAGATTCTAAGGATTACGCATTTCCAGAAATTCCAAAAAGGACATTTTCAATCAACTTCAAGCTTGTTTTTTCTACATGATGATCATCTTCGGGAGGTTAACTTTACAGGATAAGAGTTTTATAGCTCAGAGTGTGTCGCTTCTTGGTGACAGACTGGTTTACGCACATTTTTTTCTTCTTCCCCTGCTCTCGGTGCGGTGAGTCCACTCATCGATCATCTGCCACCACCCCCCCGGTGCCACAGTCGGTGTCACAACATGACAATGCAGCATCACCCATTCGGAGAGGGATTCCTGGACTGCTAAATCCCGACTGGTTGGATCTGAGGGGACATATTTTAGAGTCATGAAATGACTGGTGAAGCCTACGGCAGTCCGGCTGGGGAGGCTCCGGGGCGCAGGCGGCACAGGAGCTTGGAGGCACGGACTTTTACGCACGAGATCAAGTAACCAAACAGGCTGCTTGTGGGTTTGTTTTTTACAGTTTTATGCTGGTAAGTATGAATTCTCCCTTTATTTTTCCCTTTCTAATATAAAACAAATAAATAAGTTCATCAAAGTGACTAATTTTCTTTAAGCTCAGGCTGCAGTTTGGATGTGTAGCATTATGAGGTTATGTGAAACTTTAGTGAGTGCCTGATAAGAAGCGAGCCTGAGCTGTCATGAAAAGGAGTTCACAGCAAAATAACCACCGTGACATTATAAAGCAATTAAAGCTTCTTCAATTAGCATCCGCAATAACGCAAACTGGAGCAGCGCCGTGTCTCCTGGAGCCGCTCTTTCCGCGAGGGTCAGTGCGTTTTGGTATCCTGGAGGAGAGCTGCGGGAGGGGTATGTGTGTAGGGGGGCAAACACCGTCACTTCTGCTTAATCCGCTTTGCGATGACGGTAATGCACTGAGTCGTTTCAATAAAATCAGTGCGCGTTACTTGCAAAACGGCTGAGCGCAAATTGACACGCGGGCTCATTAGCTGGCCTCTGCGCCCTGACTTCTGCTGTTTGGATGCAAAAGGAAATGTTTGCCATAAGCAGAAAAAACAATTCAAAGTATCTAAAAAGCTTATTTGTGGTTTTGCTGTGTTAAATCTGGTTTTGGCTCTTTCTTAAAGGAAATAATACAGATTCTGCATTTTGTTTTTTACTTCTAAACAAATAAACAAACCTCAGAAGGTCAGATGTTTGCGCAACTGCCCGACTCTTTGTGATCGTCTCTGCCTCGAGGAGCAAATGGCAGCGGGAGAAGTCAAACCGAGGTCAAACTTTCTGCAGCCCCGCAAGCTTCTTGTTGCGCGCCCTGACATGTCGGGATCTGCAGAGGAAGGGGCCACCGATGGCTCCCTGGTTTGTGTCGCTGCAGCTTTTGCAGAGCTGCCACGATGTTTTCTCACTTCACCTAATTAAAAGAAACTACTCTTGCGTTGGCGTTTGTTAGAGCTGCAGAAACGTTTCAGTCCAGGAGAAAAATAAAGCAAGGCGCCCAGTTTTTGTACAGATAAAGTTGCAAGTTGGTTGGCATGAGGTGCACTTTTTCTGACCAAAAATAAAAATATATTAAACTATAAAACAATAAAATCCCCCTAAAGGTAGATTTGGAGAATTTGGCAGATATAGGTTAAACATTTGGAAGCTGGGATTAATAGAACAACCTGCCTCCTATAGTTTTTATGCATTCATTTGAAAATCTTCTGCTGCAACTCAACATTTTGGTCATTAGTTAAACATTTTATTTTTATCCTGTGTTCAGGGTTACAGCTCTTTCCTCTGGGACTATCTTCCCCCTCCTGCTGAACCTTGCAGTTTGGTCCAAATGTTGAGCTGAGCTGCTCTTGCCTTTAATGCTTAATCATTTGCGCCTTCTACCGGTACGGTTGGAAACTGCAAGCAAAAAAAAAGCATAATTTAAAAGGCTTTCAGACTCAGATAAATTAGATAATTATATAAAAAAAGCACCCGCAGCATCAAGTCACAGTTAATCATTATCTGCTGTTTTTATTTTCACTGCAAAATGTTTCTTTTCTATGTTTGAATTGTTTTTTTTTATAACATTTAGGCATGCAGTTCATATGTTCGTAAAGATTAAACTGCATTTATCTTGATGTTTGTGCCTTTTTACAAAATATCAATAAATGTTGATAATAAAGTCTGCTTGTTTCTTTTGCATGGGGTTTAACAGTTTATTATGGCAAAATATAGTCTTGAACGTAACGGGTAAAGCGTATATTTACACCTCATTACTCATTGGCTCTCACGGACCTTAATAATTTTTTTTTTCTACTGCATGTAAAATTAAAGGTTTACCATTCCTTGATGGAATGCGTATGGCCCGCTACTTTTCAAAGTGTTTTAAACTCAAATCATCTGACGAAGAGAAATGTTATAGTGCGTCATGCACAATTACAAAAGGGTTTACTGCAAAAGTTAACATTATTGTTTTGTGTTCAAAATATGTGTTGGAGACATTGTTCAGCTACTACCACAACTAATTTTAGCTCAAAATCTATACAATTGGCTAAGATATTGTCATTTTGAAAATTTATATGAAAACAAATATGAGCTGATGAGATATTTTGCTAACAAACAAACAGAGTTGGTTCTAATAAACATCATGCAAACAGTTCAAGTTCAACATCTTTGGATCAGTTTCGGCTACTAACACACCAAATTTTAGCTGAATATTTCTATAAACGACTGAGCTATAACTATTTTTGTATTTGCTAATAACTTTGCTGTAGCAGCCATAACTACAACATTTATTCAGTGATTAGGTTCTGAAAATTTCAGTAAAGTTCCGTGATTCATTATATATTTTTCTAACTGTAGGAAAAAAAAACAGATAGGGAGAAAACATATACCAGAAATAACTTTGGTCAGCCAAAAGTAGGAAAGCTGTTGCTCACTATACCTCTGAGCAGTTGTTCTGCAGGTGTTGCATTGTGGGAACATGTGGATCAATGTCAAAGCACTGCAGCTGACTGAACCTGAGCGGCTTGGATGTGACAGTAGCACTGAGATCACTCCATCACACCTATCAATATAAACAGCTGCTTTCCTTTATGGTGTGAACCGTGTGAAATATAAGTTTATATGCTCATAAACATATGGATTTATATACATTCAGACACATGAACACACACACACACTTTCTCTCCCTCTCTCTCTCACACACACACACACAGGTGCAGTTGCAGCAGGTTTCTGTAAAAATAGCTGAGCGCTGCCAGTCAATTTTCACATTGTGCTGCAGGTCACTAGGTCAGAAGCTCCACTTTTCCTCTGAAACTCTCCTGTGTCTGAATTAACCGCCCCGATGGAATGAGATCTCCCACCTCCCTGCACCTCCCTGCACCACACACACATACACACACACACACACACCTTCATATATGTATCTGTCTAGTTCCTTCTATGTCTCTTCCAGCAGCATTTGTCACCAGCACTATTATTTCAGGTGTGCTAATGGTGTCACACACACTTTTGCTGAGAGCAGGAGAGACAGAAGGAATTATGGAAAAAAATGAAGGAGGAAATGAGACAGAAGCACTCAAAAAGGAGTATCATCATCATGTTGCTACCTCCCACACACACACACACACACACAAATAAAAATGAACGGGTGGAAGATCATTGCGAGAAGAGGGTAAAGGGGCGATGGGCACCACTCGGGGTGGATTTGTGGAAGTGGATGGGTGAGGGTGGGGGAGAAGGGTTTTTACACCTCCCCAGGGAGACTGTGAATTGATCAGCACCTTAGAGGGAGAGGTATAATTGGGGGGAGTGGAGGGAGGAGAGAGTGAGAAGAAATGCTAAAGCAGAGGGGATGAAGGATGAGGAGAGGGTGAGTGAAAAGAGAGGCGGGTGTTGGGGCTGAGCTATAACACTGGGGTGGGGGGGTTTGGCAGGGGCGCGGGGGAGGCTGCAGATGAGGTGTGAAGACTTATCTTCTCCTGGATGGGTGTGAGTTCAGGCTGCAGTGGAGAGTGGACTGAGAGCACAGCATAGCCTAGTGGTAATAAACCTGCACACCCCAGAGAAACAGCCCACAGCAGAAATATTAGGAAGCTAAAGGAAGTCAGGTTGTAGGACTTAGTTTGCTTGTAGATCCAAACTTTAACAACATGATGAGATAAATATCATATAAACATAGATTATACTATTAATACAATGTATTTGTGTATACATAATAATACATACATATGGGATGAGATGGGTTGTTTTTGGATTTTCAAATTAAAATACAACTTGCATCCAAAAAGAAATAAAAAAGCAACTTTTTATTTCTCATATGAAGCTTTTTAACAAACACTGTCTGGATGTCCAATAAGCTTTTTTCTTCTTTCTAAATATCATGTGTTCAGTATAACAGGTGCTGTTTTTCTTAAACTTTACAAGCAAATGTGTCCCTTTCCCCTCATTTTGATTTTCGGAAAGATAACACACACACACACACACACATGTACACCAAAAAAGCTTTAACCACAATCTGGCTTTGAACTGTAACTGACTAAAGGCTACGTTTACTTTAATAAACCAGCAGGAATGAATGCATATCACCTGCTGCCTTTCATGCCTCAAAGTGGTACTTGAGTGAAAGTACAAGCATCTTACCATAGACTTATTTTGGCAAACGTTAAAGTCTCCTCTAAGAATTTTACTTGAAGAAAAATAGTATATACTTAAGTATCAAAAAAAATTTCTGATATGAAATGTATTTAAGTATTAAAATTAAAAGTATTAAGTAAAAGTGAGCAGATAGAATTTGAAAAATGACAATTACTGGGAGGTGACCTCCCCCCAAAAAAAACATTTTCTGAAGGCGACATTGACTAGAATGTTATAATAAAGTGTTTATGCTGAAAAAACTTTGGGATGGACTAGTCTACCTGTTTCAGCTACATATGTATCTCTGCTACAGTCGTCTTCATACTAAACTACATCTGCTGGAGGGTGATGTGATTTGTGTCATGTGTAGGTGAAATGGATCATATAGGATGTCAGAATGATATATTTATACTTCCCATCCAGCCATAATTAAAATCACTCTAAGTGGGAAGTGCTATATTTCTGGATAGTTTTTAATTTATCTTTTTTTAACAATAACAAGCTGGAATGAAAGAGTGACAACTTTTTGCTTACATTTTTTAAAATGTAAGGAGTAAAAAGTACAGATAATTGCATGAAAATGTAAGAAGTAGAAGTAAAACGTCATCTGAAAAATAAAAAAACAAAATTTCTACAAAATATTTGTACTTCGTTACTTTACATTTCTGTAAACCAATTCAGATGTAACGCCCACATACTGAACTATTTAGTATAAAAAGCAACACTTACTGTACATGTTGTGTGTTTATGAAGAAAAGCTTTTGAATTGCTCATCGAATCATATAGCATTTAATAATATTCAACATGTCAAAGATTGTAGGTCTGGTCAAAAAGATCAAAATAACATTTTAAAAACAAACATCAGGGACAAAACATACATTAAACAGACAGAAAATACAGTATAACAAATCAAACAAATATTTTATTTATTAAAAGTTTATCATTCTTTGAAGAATACATATCACCTGCTGCCTGTCATGCCAGAGTTTTAGAATAAAGTTTACTTTTGTTGAGAAATATTGAAGTGGGTCAAACTTTGAAAAACTCTCATTTACCACCATCTCAAAATTAAAAAAGTCAAACTGACTGAGTTATAGCCATGTTTTTGTTGATTAATGTTAATTAGCTGTAGCGGGCATAGCTGTAGATATACTTTGAATAATTATTTTCTGCAAGTTTAATTAAAATTCAACTAATGGTTCATGAGATATTTAAGTAACAGACAGTAAAGGTGCTCATGCAAAGCCTTCCTTTGCATCCAGAATAAGGATGCATACAAACACAACTCTCAACTTCTAAACTTTTACAAATTTTATCACGACAGGAAGTGAAAAAATGGGAAGTTTTCTTCAACATTTTAAATCAAACTCCTGTTTAAGGACTCTTCACGATTTGCAATTTAAATTAGTCAGTAAAATGATGAAACAAGGAGGTTTTTTTTTTTGTTTTTTTGCTCCATCAGGTCAGAAAGTAGCACTAGAGTTCATCAGCAGGGCACTCATCCATCCCTGCAGAAGCGAATCAGATTACCAAACACACTGATTGACTGCAGCGGTTACCGCCGTCTCTTCTAAACAAAGTTATCTCTGCCGAAGTTCATGAAGAGGTCAGCGGTCACATCATCTCATCTAAGCTCTCATCGATACTGTACCATCGTCGGGAACCTTTCAGAGCAGAAATTTCTGTCATAACAACAAATGTCAGGGCTACGGTGGAGCGCAGCAACCCACGCCTGCTCCGTTCGTACTGTGGTCTTGTTGCGGTAAATAAAAGAGGGGGGAAAAGAACCCGCCAAGGTTCTTCAACAATGACACACAAACTTGTTGGAAAAAAAAAAGTTCCTCTAAAACCACAATGCAGTCTGTCAAAGAAAGTGGCGTGATTTGATGTAAATATATTCAACTTGGCTTTTGTTAATTATCACAAGTGTCATAACCATCAAAAGACAACAACAGACGACTTGGCACGCACTCGTGTTTGACACTTCTATCTTTATACCTTTTGTTCTTCCACTCATTCTTTCTTCCAGTTGTTTATGACACATTGTACCACACCTGCCTCGAATAATTATTTCTTTTTCTTTTTTTTTTGTTTTTTGTTTTCCCTCTTGCGATCTGTGCTTTATGAGTTTCTGGAAGCAGACAGAAACCTGTGAATGTGTTTTTTTCTCCTCCAAAGAGCCACATGTTGGATCATCTCTGAGGTGGGAAGGAACAGTCAATATTTTGTCATTAAAGTGAGTTACATTAGAGGAAATCTGCACATTTTCTGTTTCTTGTAAATCTGTCTTTCATAACACTGAAGTTCTCTGTTGGAATGTGAAGGGTTCACATGACCCAAACTGGAAAAAAACATACTTTTCCCACAAGTTTTAAGGATCTATTAACAATCAAGCAATTAACACCTCCTGTAATGTTTTATTTTTTTTTTGTTTTTTTAATCCCAGTTTTAGTTTTTATACCTGGTTTAACCTGACCTCCAGTTCAATAAGATGTAAGTTAGTAATGCAAAACTTTCACAAACGCAACACTTAATTTGTTGGGTTTGTGTCGTTCCAAATGAAAAGTTACTTCCAACCAAGCTTCTCTTTCAATAAAATACATAAATATTTTTCATTTATTGAAACAAATACATATCATCGTTTTCCACTCCAGAGTTTCAGACTAAGATCAACTTGTGCTGAGAAAATGCAAAAATATAGATCAAATTTTAAAAGCAATGCACATTCTTATGCAATATTAAGAGATTTAATGCTCAAAGCTCAAAGTATATGTTGTGACTGACTCTCAGCTACTACCACGTCAAATTATAGCTCAGAATCTGCAAAAATGTCTTAAAGCATTGCCATTGGTTGACTCTAGAAGGCATGACTGCACATCCAGTGATTATTTTCTGAAGTTTCTCATACAATGTGTAGTCCTCAGAGTACATGTTAGGGAAAACTCTCAGCTACTACCAAACCAAATTCTAGTTCAATATCTGTAAAACTGACTGAGGTAAAGCTATCAACAATCATGTTACATTAGTAGAACTGAATTCGTTGTAGAGGTAATGATTACTTCTTGAGAGTTTCAATGGAATACATGCTGTGAGTTATGAGATATTTCGCTAACAAAGACCAAAAGCGACACTAAAACAACAACAAAAAAAAGATAATCAGAATAAGCAATCAGAACTGAAATTATAACAGTGGGGCTTTCTCCCGGCAAAAGTTAATCCAAAATTAATTCAGTTCAGATGACTGTGTTCAAACAAACATAACTGATCAGGAAAACAGATTCATAACATTTCTGTATTTCAACAAAAAGGGAAAAAGAGAGGCTGCGGCTGACCACTTAAACTTTTCCGATCGGAAGGAAAAAAAACAAAAACTAAAAACACAGTTTTCATCCAACGAGGTGTCGGACTCGATCAGTGTTGACTGACATGTTAGCAATGATTACATTGTGCTTGGATATCCTCCTCACCACCAAACCACCAGAACTTCCACTGCAGCAAGAGTTTATGTTCCTGTTTCAACTGTTTTCACCAGGTTCTGAGTTATTAGTCTGAATTCAACATAACATTTAACATGTTTACACTAACTGCAAAGGTGAGAGTTTGTGTGTCAAAGAATTAACAAGATTCTAAAAGTTGCAAATGTTTCAGATCAGTGGATTGACAAGCTTGACTTGTACTTGTACCAGAAACTCCCTGTTACTCTTATGTTAAACCAAAACTTGACACAATCACATGACAATTGCACCTAAGACCAATTTAAATATTTAGTTTGTTTTGTTTCATCTTAAGGCTGCGTCACACTGCAAGATTTCAAAACAGTCGGACAATTTTCAAAGTCTGAGAGACTCCACATGTGAGGATAAAAAATCATGGATATACCAGTGTGTGGTGACCAGCCACACGGCAAGAGGCAACACACCACACACAAAAAGATATTTCATTCATAAACGTTCAGATGTCAGATGTTAGATGTGAAATCACGCAAGATTTCTTGATTATTTAGATGTCCAAGGAAAAATCTCGCGTGACCTCCAGAGAGACGTGAGTTCAAAGTAAATAAACATTTGCGACGAGGAAGAAACAATATTGATCATTTGTGTACTATTTTTATCAGAGGAAATCTATTCCATAAGACTTATAATGTCCAGCGGATTTTCAGGTGAGTCAAGAAAGTTTTTTATGTCTGCTGTGATTCTCCTCCGTGTTTACGTCACCTCACTTTCTGATTGGTTGCACTTCTATTCAACAGTCTGCAAGCATGTTTGTTCTCTGGTGAACGCCACACGCTGTGATATCGAGCCAAAAAATCAAACATTTTGAATATCCCCGATTCAAGGTCGGAGCAATCCCGATGTCCTTCCGAGCCGACTAGATCACTCTTAACTCACCACCCACGGCAGGAATATCTGCTATGATTATCTTTAGAGCCATCACGATAATCTGGACTTCTTTAGGATTGTAGGAAGGGCCAGAACTTGGCACAATTATCTCATGTGACCTACTACTTTTATTTTCTAATTTGTGTCTATCAAACCATTTAGCATTTAATTTAAGAAGTTGGTAAATTTAGTCTCACCTTAACCAGCTGCAAACAATAAAAATATTCTAATAATAATAATAATAACAATAAACGAGAATTTTGCGCAAAAATGCAGTGGGAGTGCTGCGAGTTAAATGACTTTACTAAAGTCTACTGAAAAATGTGAGTTAAAAAATAGCACAACTTCTATGTTAGTTGAACTTTTCAATAAAAAAAAAATGCATGAAGCATAAGATTGGACAACCACAGCAGAAAGATGGAAAAGACATAGAGAGACATAAAAAGATAAGAAGGAGACTAAAAACATTAACAAAGAAACTACACAGATGCTTAAGAAGTCATGAAACACAAAGAATGCAAAAGGAGACATAAGAAAACAAAATGGATAAACAGGGAGAGGACAAGGAAAAAAAAACTCATAGATAAAGTATATGGAAGTAGATTTGAAAGAACACAAAGTTTTCAACAGATCTAAAAAGATTCTAATGCATTATCACGAGAATAATTGTGAATAAATGTAAATATAAAAAAAGTTATTACTGTGCTGTCCTGAATGAGTTTTGATAGCTAAAAGGTTGAAACAGTTGAACATGTTTCAAAATGATGAACATGAGGAGCTACAAATAGAAACACAACAGTGCAAATGCTGACTAATAAGTAAAATAGTCTTAAACCAATCTGCAGGAACAGTATTTACCTCCCTTCTTCAGTAACTGTCATGATAAAAAAACAACTCTATGTTTTATAAAACTCATTGAGTGCAACAGATTTGCTACAACTTTAAGCGTTGTTGTGAGCGCTGAGTCAGCGATTACAATGTTTTTCTGTCAGTAGTTTTGTCCATATGAACCATAGACTGTAACTTCTACGGCAAGATTTTAGCTATTTTAACTGTTTATTAAATGATTAAATGTATCAAAATGTGTGGCTTGTTCAGGTCACTGTATTGGTGACTTTTGCTTTTCTGCCTTTTCTACTTTTTTAAATATTTAACTTTTATTTAAAATAAATTGGCAAATCTTCAACTGCTTGAAAACGTTTGCTCTTTTTAAAATCGGCTTTAGCATATTTGCTTCAGTTTAAGTGTTCAGTTGGAGTTTTAATTGTTTTTGTTTTGTATCACTAGTTTTACCTTTTAGTTTTGATGTTTTTAATTTTAGCTTCAAACTTCTTCAACAAACATAAGTAAAGTCTTTCAGCATTCACATTATATTTTTGCAGAAAATGCTGTTTCATTAGGTTACAAATGGCTTTTGACTGTTATGACTTGTTTTTTTTTTGTTTTTTTTCTGAAATCTGCAGCTGAATTGGGAGCAGTGTGGGTTAATCTGATCCTCCCCTGGGAGTCAACATCACAAGGCTGTCTATAAACATTTTAGAGATTGACCTTTCACCTCTCAGGCTCTTTTCCTGAGCTCGGTGGGGTCATATCCGCAAAACCATTATGACTCACATGCGATTTCCCTCAGACATCCAGACAGGTAAATTAAATGCATGCAGGTCAAATGTTGTACTTCAGGTACGAACGCTGCAGCTGAAGCCTCCTCTGCTGAACTCAGCTGAATGTTTTCTCTAATGTGTTGCAGATTTAACATAATATATGACCAATCACATCAAACTGAGGATTTTAAATTTGTTCAAAAGAACTTAAACATGTTTTTAGATTTCTGACTTTTTAAGATATATTTCGATACTTAGACCGTCATGATATTGTGAGCAGTTCCAGAAAGATGCTTTGATTTGTCTTACTATTCCGGGCGGGCTCATTGATATTTCATCCGAATCCTATCTTATGTTATTCTAATGAGGAAATTTTATGTCATTTTATAAAGAAAATCTGAAACAGTTTTTGGATATTAAGATTTACCAACTGGAAAGAAAAACGAGCTTTTTTTTTTTACCAACTGCTCAAAAAGGGCTAAATTAATTTTTTCTTAAGATTATATTGACTCATAGATAGGGTTCATTATATTTGGACAAAATGCAATTGTAAATGTTTTAATCAATGCTCTATAGCTGCCTATTTCTCCACATTCCACTTTGTGACTGAGCCCTCAGTTCATTTTGATGGCTCACATATACAGTAGCCGAGTCATCCTCAAACCATATTGTGACCTAAACCTTTAACAAGGTTTGACCAAAACAGCTATAACTCAGTCTCTTCTCATCCTCGGTTGATCTTAGTTTAACACTTTGGCATAAAAGGCAATGCAGGACATGAGTTCCTTCGAGGAATGCTCGGCCTTTAGTTCTAAATGTTTCTAATCCTGTAACTCTCTCTGGGATTTGTACTGATAGAGCCTTCAATATCTTTGAACTAATATACTTAACATGATGATGTTGGCGAGGAACTCAAAACACTAAATAAACAGCTCAATAAATGGATTAAGACTGACAGAAGATTGGCTTTTGATTGGTTTTTGGACAGCCTCACGGCGTGTCTTGTGTGTTAATGCCAGTGCTTTTGCCCTACTGCTCGGTCAGGTTGATGAAACTCAGTCGGATTACAGAGCCCAGCTGGGGCTCAGTAAACCAACGCTCAGCCTTCGAATTCTCACCATCATACATGACTTCCCAAACAAACCTTGACATCCGCCTCACCCTTTTTTATATTGGGCCTCATTATCATTCCTCTGTCATTGTTTTTATTCCCTTTTTACAATCGCAGCCAATGTGGCTTTGCTGCGCATCGTACACAAGGACCCTCCAAAAACAATACACTCTGTGCTCTAAATTAAAATGCCAAGGCTTACCGAGCAATTCTCTTCTAATGCTTTCATCCACTGATGGGATCTTAGGGCACATAAACACACGCAGCCTCTCTACTCCAACCATGAGGAGCTGCTCTCTTCTCTTCTTACATAAACTGGCATAAAATCTCCTAAATCCCTCTTTTGCAGTTGTTGTGTTGCGTTTCAATGCCACTCCTTCTAAAGAAGCATCTGAGACTGAAGGCAATTAGAACCTGAGCAGGGTCTTGAGGCATCAGACCATTAGGCACAGGGGTTTATAAAACTGGCTATAAAAAATGATTTGATGGCTCTGATTCATACACCCCCCTAACCCCCCCCAGGAAGATATTTGACTTTTCAGGAACTTTCAAAACTGTAACCCCCATTTATTATTATCATTATTTATATTATTATTATTATTATTATTATAAATACATTTAATTAAGTCTTTTACGTTCCTTGGATTGTAAATTACCTGCTGCCTTTTATGTCAAAGTTTTAATCTAAAATCATCTGTTCGAAAAACAACAAAATTTTAGCTGTTTTGGTCAAACCTTAAAACTAGCATTACACCAAATATTATGCAACATGTTAGAATTCAGAGAATGTATTGTGAATAATTCCCAGCTACATCGAGTTTTAGCTCAATATCTGTTAAACTGACCGAGTTATAGACATTTTTTGTGTTAGCTATAGTAGCTTTAGCATGTATAGAAGCCACCTTGAATTTAATTGATTAAAACCATAATTGATTAAAGCTCCAATGTATGTATTTTTAAGTTTTATTCAAATCTGGCCAGTGCTTGATGAGATACATTGGTAAGACACACAAGTAAAAACATTACTGCAGGGCTTATATAGGTTTGGAGGAATTCTTCAAAACACTAGATTTAAAACCACGTGTGCACATTAACCACACGATCATGATTGATCACAAAAATCCAAGAAACTAGATTCAAATTTTGACTCCCAAAGTGTCAGTGAGGACAGCAAAGTTGTTCATAATATAAATACAGCCTGAGTACTGATGTATTCCTAGCCCATCAATAGGGGAAGTCATTGCATTTGTCAGTTGACCAAAAGAAAACAGAACAAAGTGTCACCGTTTTACAAGACACTCAAAGACTGAGAGCGAGAAACAATGAGTGAAAAGGTCATAAAGACAGAAGAGGAGAAGAAGAACTGAATGAGGCAGGAGAAAGGCTAGAAAGAGAGAAAGAAAGAGCAATGGAAGGTTGCTGCTAATTCTTCCATATCTAAGCCTCTTTGCAGAAACTCCCTTTGTCTTCCAAGTCCCAGTCATTAGAGCCTAATCCTATCAACCAAGGGCTAATCTGAGGGCAGAGGGTTCAGCCCCCTCTGAACCACAGGCCAACACACACACACCAATATACACACACAGCAATACAGCCTTACCTACACACAGGTACACTAAACATTATAGAAATACTCAAAGATGGAAATGTTATGGTCAAACCCTCTCCCGTCAAGCTAATATGAATGTAATAACACAAAAACACACAAAAATTTTCTATTTTACTTTAAAAAATGGCTTTTTACACAAAGTCAATCATTTACCTTAGAAAAAGTCTCTTCAAGTCCAAACTTTTAAAGACTTTTGATGATCTGGGTGGCAAAACAGAGACCTGTGTATTTGCTGGTGTGTGTGTGTGTGTGTGTGTGTGTGTAGCCGACGGTTGGAGGCATCAGTTTCCCACACATTCCAGCGGAGCCTCTCTTGCTGCCATCATCATTCTCCTCTTTATTTCAGCGCTGACTATGGCCAAGATTAGTTATTGATCAGCAAAGATATAAATTATTCTAAAGTGAAAGCGCAACAACACAGTCATTATGGATCGACTATTGACCAGCTCCGATATATCATTCCATTTCCTCTGCACAGCACCCCACCACCACCAGCTGGAGAAATGCTCAAATAATGAGATGGCATGAGGTTTTATGACTTTGGTACACTGTTTGACCTTTTGTGAAAGGTATTTGGATAATATCAACTACAGCTTCTCACTACAGATGCGGTGCCATTTATGGAGTTTTAGCTGGTAAAAATGATTTGGCAAAAGCCTGAGAAAAAAATGAGGTTAACTTGAGTCCAAGTTTGTTTCTCAAAATGACAAGTTTGTTTCCATCAGGCTCATTTGAAGTTGACAAAACAGCTGGATTAAGTGACTGTGTCTCTAAAAAACTAAGTAGTCAAAACACACACTGAAGCTTGTTTTGCAGTATAATCTGTTTAGATTTATTTGCTTTATCAATAAAGTTGACAACTTTCCTTGGCTTCACTAATCAGAATGAAACACTTTTAAACTTAAATTTCTAACTGCTAAGTAGATCTAGTAAAACAGTTTATTTAAATTTTTTAAATTTTTTTATTGCATTTCATTTGAAATACAAAAAAAAAAAAACACAAAAAATACAAAGAAAAAAACATTAAAATTGTTAAGCTGGGGGCGGCTGTGGCGGAGTGGTTAGGGGAAGTCGTCCTGAACCAGAAGGTCAGCGGTTCAATCCCCTGTTCCAGCCATCCCAGTCGTGTGCAAGACACTTCACCCACTTGCCTTCTGATGGTGGTCAGAGGGTCCAGTGGCACTGGTGCATGGCAGCCCCACCTCTGTCAGTGTGCCTCAGGGCAGCTGTGGCTACAATGTAGCTTGCCACCATCAGTGTTTGAATGGGTGAATGACTGCAGTGTAACACGCCTTGGGGTTCAAGTGGATTTGATAAGGCGCTATATAAGTTCAAGTCATTTACCATTTTACCGAGTTGTGTGTTTTTAAACCAAATGTAGTACCATTCCTGAAACTAAATGGTTTTGCTGCTTAAAATTGACAAAAATGAGCTTATAAAACAAAACATAAACCCCAAAGACAAGAAGGAAAAAACTAAAGCATGCCAGCCATTTTCTGGTTTAGAACTTTATAACAAGAAAGATTTTTTGTTTCATGATGGGTGTAAGAAATCCAAGTGCAATTGTCTCACTGCACTGGCAGATTATTTCACTTAATTTGAAAAGATTCAGACTATAATCTGATATTTTTTATAAGGTTATAAAAGGTACTATTTTATAACCTCCAGTATGCCAGTATTATTTGGCAGTATAGAGTCCACATCTTTATGCTTGATGCTTTCATTTTTAAAAACAGGGTGGGATCAAAATGACAGACCAGCTTGATTGATCAACCAGTATATGGAAGAACGTATAACTAAGGGTCAATGACCAAGATAAATGGTGTGTTTCTGTTATGTTGCTTCTTATTTACAACATATGTCTGCTGCATATCCAGTTGAAAGGCTGTGTAAGTAATTTGTGAAGCATTCCTTGCCTCCTTGTTGAAGTTTGATCACAATTTGTGTTTGTCACTTGGTGCACAACTGCCAGGAAGGCAGAGATGAGGACGGTGCAAAATGGAAGGGGATTTTATCCCTCGAGGTGTCAGAGAGTTTAGCAAAGTGTAAAATACTTAAAGCATCGGGGCAACACAATCCCCTGCTGGTCACAGTATAAATCACCATATATTCTTATTGGTCTAAGCCCTTGTTATGAGTAAATACATCCACAGGCAATGGAGGCTGGCAAGGTTCGCAGGAGATTCATCCAGCAATAACAGAGGGGAAGTCACTGTGTGTGTCCGCATGTGTGTGTTTGTGTATCAAATACTGCTTAGGAAGGCTAAGGAGAGGATAAGGAGATCAGCAGAGGGGGAATATCACGCCTCTTAAGCATGTATTTTCTAACTTTTACTTTTACACCCAAAACTTCAATAAATCCTCACTCATCTAAGCATGATCGAGTTCACCCCCCCACCCCACCCCGCCCCAGTCAGAATATTTAAACATTATTTACTTACTTTGGCATTGTCTCAACACCCCCAGCCAGCCAAATTTCAAAGAAAACCAAATAAATGTAATGACTGTATATAATTCCCAATCAGCAATGCTTGTTTACAAAATTTCATACTCACTGTGAGGGGAAAGCTCGCCATAAACGAACCAAAACTACACACAATCAAGTAATTTTCCATACCCGGCGCAAACCATTTGTTACTAAGAGTTTCTCGTCTTTAATGGATAATTTAGTCTAACAGAAGAGGAGGGAAGGGGGGAGCATGGTGGGTGGAAAGCAAAAACAGTTTCATATTTCTGTAAGCCTCAAACTTTTGGCAAACAGAAGAAAAGAGAACTTGGCCCTAATTCCATCTCACGCTGGCGTTTGTGTATTCTAAGTTTTCGGGGACTGCTCTGGCAGAGGGCCTGAGCCCGTAAATTGGATATTAGGGGGCGATATAAAGGAGCCTGTGTGTGCTCCCGTCCTGAGGAATTATTGCCTCCAATATCCCTGCGTATGCGTCTAGGGCTTCCGAATCCAGGCCAGAGAGATTCTCATCACATAAGGGGGCCAAGACTGTATCCATCGCTCCTTAACTTTTATGAAGCTCCCAAGCTCTACAATGGGATTTGCCAGGGTGTCTTTTCCTCTTATCCAAGCAAGAGGGGGATGTGACAATGCAGATATAGCTGCATTCTTTGGGCTCTGATGCCCAGACTCCTATTTAAATACTAGCATTCCAAATTGTTAAGTGCCATTCTTCTTTTCTTCTGTGAAGCCAACCCCACAGCAACATTTCTCCTCAGTTTTAGTAATGCTTTTTTTTCTTAACCTCCATTCTTATCCTTTTTCTTTGTCCCTCTTACTCTTTTTTTTACATACATATAGCTTTGTTGCCCTTTGTAGTCTTTTCTGTGTCTCTTAACTCTGACTCCCACCTTTCCCTTTGAGCAGGTCCTTCTTAGTCTTGTTCTTTCTTACAAATTGGTTCACCCCTCAGCTCTCCCCTCCTTTCCCGCCATGCCCCTGTGTGTCCCCACCTCTACCTCCTTCTTCCCCTGGGTAAGCCTAAGAAGGGGCAACACCATCAGAGGGTGTGAAATTAAATACATTACAGCACAGAGGATTAACGTGTTTCATAGGCAGTTGCTCATCCACATCAAACTTTAGCTTTTTAAAGCCTAACATTTGATCTAGAAACCAAGGCCAGAGGAGGGGATTGGGACACTTGTAGACCCCAGAGAGTCGAGACATAAGAAGGGAAGGTGGTGAAAGTAGTAGGTGTTTTAAGTCTTATCCTGTTGCCAGCCCTTGTAAGAAAAAAAAAACACACACACAAGTTGTAGTAAGATGAGGAGTTGGACTCAAAATTTACTGCAGTTACTGGAAACGCCAGTTTGCGAAAAAATAAAGCAGTCATGTGTTCAGTTTCACAACGCATACACACACACACATATATATATATATATATATATATATATATATATATATATATAGGCTAGCTTAATCTCGAAATTAAAAGTTCCTGCACACAAGTCTGTGTTCAAGTAATGAAAATGCAGTAACCATGGCACTTTCAGAAGTAATAAAAGTTAATGTACCATTTCCCAGTTAATAAGGATTACTTACATCATCCATCACATCATCACAATGTGGGCCACACATGGCTGCTATTTCAGACTGGACCTTTTACAGCCTGGATGTTAACAAAGTTACATTTCATCAACATGTAAAGCAATTTTAGTCCTATTAAAACAACTAATATTTAAAATACCTGTAAGGCAAACTAGTGATGACAAAGTTTATGCCTTTATTTATTGAGAACATTTTAAATTCAGTAAGAGATGTTTTTTTCTACAGTTTCTTTTTCAGTTTTTATATCAAACCTGTTATGTTGACAAATGAAAATATGTATGTTTATATAGCACAATTTATAATTTATTTATTTAATAATTTAACATTACTTGCAACTTTTCTAACATTTTTTTACAATACAGTCTGTGTTTGGTTGTTTATTAACTTGTGTGTGGTAATGGTTGGTTTAATTCCTTTTGGTTTATACTGTGTTTGGTGAGTTTCCATGTGCCACTGGTCCATTTCCCCAGAAGTTTTCCAGTCAGCTTTCCACAGTTACACCTGTTCCCCATTCTTATCAGTCTCAGCTGAAGCTTTATCCTTCATAGCCTCAGTCTATTTAGTCCTTCAGCTTTCAGTATAGCATCAATTGAGCTTTGTGCATTATTGATGCCATGTCCATAATCTCAACCCTGAATGAAAAATGGGTTCATAAAATAAACCAATAGAATGAAGCTGGTCATACCTTGCTGCTTACAATTAGTTTTTTTTTTTTTCAAATATGTTTGGCTGCAAATAATTTTTTAAAGAAATGTCATGTTGTCATGATTGCATGCTAAGGAGTAGGCAAACTTAAAACCACATCCCTAGTGCACAGATACTGGTTCCAAAAATACAACAGCAGCACCCATAAATTGGGTCTTGATGGTTTCGATTCCCAAAACAAGAACAAGCAAAGACAAAGGTGAAAGGTGTGACACAGTTTTTCAGTCAGTTAGGAAATATCTTATGAACCATTACATGGACTTGAATGAAAATCTAATAATTCACTAAATTTTGAAGCCAACCCAAGCTAGCCGCCACATCTATACAACCATAGGAAACACAAAAACAGTTACATCTCAGTCATTTTACTTATATTTTGCTAAAAATCGGTGCAGTTGAAACTCTCAACACATGCTCAGAGGGCCAACAATTGTGCAAGATCTTGTTTAAAATGCTGACATGCAAGACAATAAGCATTCCTTCAAAAAAGGCTTCTTTTTAATTATTTAATCAGTTTTTGCCACACACCCCTGCCTCAATTGTGTCTATTCTTTGGGTCAACTTTGAACCTTGGAGACTTTCTTGTTTTTACAATGCCTAAAGTCAGTTTTCTGATGTGAAAACTTAGATTGGGTTTCCTTTCTAAAGCTTGTCTTTGATGCAGTTTATATGAAGCACTTTTTAAAGTTTTACTCACTCAGTGATGAGTATATTTGAGGAAATGAGG
>JARVJO010000001.1:42953441-42978134 GCA_031762555.1 Cynodonichthys magdalenae
CCATCATAAACACAGTCCTGCACACTGCACATGTACCTGGCTCTGCTTTTTACTGGTTCCTGCTCCACTGTCCTGCTTCTCATCATCTTCATCATTCTCCTCCTCTTCCATCTCCTCCTTCTCATCACCTGTCCCTTCCTCATCCTCTTCACATCTATGACTGGCATCAAATCCATCTCTGACTCTGGAACTTTTCAGCTGCTAATAACAATAACAGCAATGATACATTTTATAGAACTTTTGCAAATAATTCACTACAAGTAGTCCTACAGCAAAAGAAAAGTTCTACACAGAGTGATCAGACTCACTGCAATGTAATTTTCTTGAGAAAAAAAAGCTATATTAATGTAGAAACAGAACAAAGACTATTTCCTGAAATATGTTTTAATTAAATGTGTTTTTCTTGTCAGTTAAGAAGGATTGATTTCTTATTTTTGGGAGGGAAAAAAAGCCACAGAAGATGAAGAAACAACATAATGAATAATATTATGTTTTCTACTGAAGTGGAAAATAAAAAAAAAAAGATCTTGCAGTATTGTATCATCATTTTCAATCAAAGATAATGACCGAAATATCTATAAATCATCCTAGCACAGGATGATCTTAGCTCAAAAGTTAGACGTTTAAGGAAGCTCTTAAGCATTTAGCCAAGGAATGCAAGGCCTTCAGTTTTTATTTTTAAGTTTCTCTAAAGAGAAGAAATGAACGAGACTGATGGAGCACATGATGGAGCCATATCGAATCATTAATGGCATCACTCTGAGTCAGGCGCCAGTAAGGTGGAGAATCTTTGAGACAAGCTGCTGTCATCAAAAGTTCAACATTTGGTGGTTTTAACTTCAACACGGCGGGGATATCTCTGTGTGTTTATGCCCTTAGACTGGTCAGTTTCTCACCACATGCTTGTTTTTAACTTTTTTTTTTTTGTTTTGTTGATTTTATTATTGTTTTTACTTTGTTTGTTTGATGAACCTCCTAAAAAAACACAAAAAAACAACTTGGGTATTAAAAAAAAACAATTTGTCACTTTTCACTTTTAATTGTAACTATTTTGGTGGTGCAGAGATTAGAAAATGCAAGCCTGCAATTGGGAGGTCACAGGTTCAAATCTTCAGACTGTTTCAAAAAAAGTAGGCGGGACAATTGAACCACTTACATTTGCCCTCACCCCCACTTTGGACCCTTGAGCAGCTACTCCTTACATGGCAGTCCTCTGCTCCACACATGAAGACTGCAGCTCAGTGGTTGTGTCACGAAGGGCATTAGGAAGAAGGAAACAACTGAAAAAAAGGTTTTCTTTATAGAACGTTAAATAACTTGATAAATCTCACTCTCTACCCAAACCAGGAATTTCAGTTGTTTTTATGGCAATTAATATGAAATTAACAAGAAAGGCTTTCTGTTGGACATTCAATATCCTGAACACAACTTGTATTACATAACAAACACACGCCAAAGACATCCATCCATCCATCCATTATCTGTACCCATTTCTTCCTTTTTAGGGTCATGGGGGTCACTGGTGCCCATATCCAGCTGTCACAGTGCGAGGGGCGGGGTACACCCTGGACAAGTTGCAAATCCATCACAGGGCACGCCAAAGACAATAACAACAAATCAGAAATTACAATAGTTTTCTAATGTTGTTCCGTTAAAAGATGTTTATGAGATTCAGCCTGTACAGCCTGCCTGTGTTTTGCAATGCATTCCAGGAAAAACATTGTAACTCTTTGATGTGTCCCTGAAAACTATCTATTTGTTGGGTCAGATAGCTCTCTCATGTTGCCCTCCCACATTATCACTAAGAGACTTGGAACAGCACCAGGCCTTAAAACAAATCCATAAAGTGAAAAAGTAGGTTTTAAGGCTCCAAGGCAATTACACAAATGTAGTGTGATTTTCATCAAAAGAATTGCTGTTTAAGGTTTTTTTTGTTTGTTTTTTTCCTATTTAACTTGAAATAAAACATAGGAAAGAACAAATAAGTAGAGAAAAGTTCAATAAATAATTAAGCTATGCACACAAGATACCCTGTAGTTCCTCCTACTTAGAACAGACTAATACTTTTTTATTTCTTCAGTAGCAAATAAATACTAGCAGCCTTCGTATAAATTCAGAATTGACAAGATTCCCACCACATGATTTTACTGCTAAAATAAACGGTAGGACACCGCCCCAGTAAAGCAGTATGTCTCCAGACGTCAAAGTGTCACTCAACCTTCTTCACCACCAAGCCGACTAAAACAAACTGGCTCAGCGGACCTGGCTTTTGTTCTCTCTGTGTTAGCTGTCCGTCACTTTGATTGGCAGACAAGTGTCAGAGTGAGGGAATGTCGCAGGAAGCCGGTAAGAGAGCAAAAGCCATGGCAGCAATCTCAATATTTCATCTCGACCCCTGAAGAAGGTCTCGGCACTCTCATGGTTTATATTCTAATCGTGTTAGGCCACAGGGGCATGTCATTTAGAAAAGTCAGACCCTCCGACTCGCTATCCCTTTGCTTTCTGCTCCGGCCCAAACAAATTATTAGAAGATTCCATTATTTCTCCATTATGCATATGCGTTTGCGTATGGCTGGCTGTTACAGAACGGGGAGAAAGTGAATGGGTAAATAGGATTGGTTTAGCTCATCATGGGCCAATACGTCTGGTCTTGGACACAGCTGGGGTCCTCAGGGGTCTTCAAATTGGTCATCATTAAGGCCATAACACCACTGTTTGGCTTTTGCTAATGCCTCAGTGCAGCTAATCAGTGTGCAAAAAGGCTGCTTTTTCTGTCTCTTGTTGTCTATATGTGAGACCCTCAGATCTTTAAGGAATTACCCTCCAACCTCTACACTCTGTTTAAGCCATTTTCAAAGTCTGATTAAATTTGGAAGTCAAAGGTGATGTGATGTCTACAACTGCATAATAAAAGAGTTAGTAATTTTCTGCTTCTAAACTCAGATAAGACAGAGGTTGTGGTTTTTGGACCTGAACATCTTAGGGATCAACTTTGCAGCCTTTCACTTCCTCTGGATGCTTTAATCTGGCCTCCAGTTCTAATGTAAAGAACCTTAATGTTATTTTTGATCAGGATGTGTATTTTAACCCTCATATTAAAAATGTTACTGTCATGTCTTTAGATAGGTGTTTAGCCCACATGCAGAACAATCTCAGGAGAAAGGTTCAAAAGTTTATTTACAAAATATGACGATTGAGTATCTTCTTCTGGAGGGCTGAAGCCCGAGGGGAGCGGGATCACTGGAGGCAGAGGAAAGTATGATGAGCAAACCAAGAAGTATGATGAAGCGCTGATGAATCAAACTTTCTCTTACTTGTGTAGTGAAGGATTGTCCGCCGGGGGGTAGAATGGTGGGTTCTGTCAGTTAGGTGCAGTCAGATAGTGGCGGGCGGACAGGTAAACGGTGCTGATCGGGGGTTGAGGACCCTGAGGCTGTCAGTCTTGGAAAATGCTCCAGGAGGAGAAACAGGTGGTCCTGGGTGTTCGAGGAGTCTCAGAGAAACACTGGTAAAGGATCCAGGAGGTCACGGAGGAAGCCTTGGAAAGGAGATCGCACGAGTTAATATTAAACTTTCACAGGGGAAAAAACTTGTCAAGACAGAATTACAGAGATCAAACTCTGGGGCTTGAGATACCATTACACTCAGGCACTGGTAGACTGACAGCCAACTCCTCTTATAACCTGGCTGATTGTAGGAATAATCCGCAGGTTTGTGGATAATCAGCTGCTCCGCCCTCCAGTGACAGCAGCTCCAGACTATCTGCAACAACAGAACTGAGAGAAAAACAAAAACCCTCCAAAACCAGGATCTCCAACATCATCCCCCCCTCAACAGCTGCTGGCTGAGTTATTCCTCATTTCTGCTGCTATAGGCTAAGACTGCTGGAGAAGAAACTGAGCACATTTCCTCACTCAACTGTTGTCTGTAGTCTCTCTTCTCTACATGTTTATTAGAATTATTTCTATCAATAACATACTTTCTTTGTCTCTGTTCCAGAAGAAAATACACCTGGACCAGTCCTGTGTTTGTCTGTGTCTTTTTCCTGTCCCCAAACCCAGCCGGCTGAGGCAGATGGCCGCCTGTCCTGAGCCTGGTTCTGCTGGAGGTTTCTTCATGTTAAAAAGGGAATTTTTCCTCTCCACTGTCTGATGCTCAGGATGGGAGACTGTGACAAAGTGTTTCAACACAATCTGCTGGCTTCTTTAGATTTTTTTTTTTTTTCTTGTGTACAGTGCCCTGAGATGACATATGTTGTGACTTTATATAAACTGAATTGATTCGAATTGAATAATGCAATAGAGCTGGTTCAATGCAAATATCATTTTTGTTTGTTTGTTTGTTTGATTTTGGACCTAAATTTAGTTTTATTTATATTTCTAATCTTAATTGAAAAAATATCTGAGGCAAATGAGATCGGCACAGGAACACACAAGCCATAAAGCCGGCATCATCATCTTAACATAAAATGCACTGTACATAAGGTTTTTTTCATTTATAATAAATGAGAGCAGAGGGAATATTACACATCATGAAAGATATAAAGTGAATTGTATTGCATGAGGCGATAATCCATATTTCTGTCCTGGACAATGTGTCAGGGTTATTTTTGGTCATGTCAGCTGGCTGTTTTTAATGGCCTGCATATTTACAATGTCACGGTTTCATACTTTACAACCTCAAACGGATTTCCTGCGGTCTTGAGGCAATAATCATGGTCAGTTCATAACTCAACAGGGATTATTGATGCACTCGCACATCAGCATAACATATCCCATTTGGCGCTGTATGATATTAGTCAATGCACCTTACGACATCAGGGATTATTACGGTCCTGAAGAGCGAAGCATGACCTCTCACCACAGTAAGGTTGCATGGACTTATATTTTAATGTAAGTTTATAAACTAACAATATGCCAGGTATCAAATACATATCAACAGTAGTTTAATCAAGGCTTTACAATCAGAAATAAAGCATTTGTTTTCCTTTAGGAAATATTTAAGATTAGACATAGCACATGTAGCCTCTTATATTGCTGCTATGAAGGAAAATAATGTAAGAATTGAAGCTGAAACATCACCTGTATCACATCTAAGACAAGCCTGAGGTGCATTTTGCCTGAAGCTGGAGAGCTTGATTTAGCCCACATGCAGCAACAGCATCCCCATTCAGTTCCTTCACTTTTCAGTCTGCTCTGTCCACACTTGTTACCATGTGAAGACTCCTGTCAGTAAATCAAGTCAGAGGGGATCATTTAGCCCTAATGGCTTGACTACAACCGGACCCCCTGTCTATCCAACTACAGGCCCCTCAGCGCTGCAGTGCAATGCAGCAAAATGTCACCCCTGAAAATTAGCCATCAAGCGGGGGGCAATTTTCCCCCAAGCTAAATTGCTAAATAAGTAGCAGGGCTGTAATAGGTAGCAATCTGGGGCTAATCTGATGAGATCATTTGGAAAATGCTGGACCAGGGTTTGAAAAGACAGGAGGGGCGCTTTGTATGCGAAAGTGTCTGCCTGTCGGAGTGACTGGTGCGACTTTGTGTTTGTATGTGGCTGTGCAGCTTTGTTTTTGTCTATTTCCATGTATAGATAAAACTTATAAAAAACTATAGAAAGATGTTTAGTGTTTTTACACTTAAATGCATGTGATGTTTTTTTTCATGTCTCTGTATGTAATTGTGACACCATCTGATCTCTGTGTGTGACAGAAGACTTGTGTGTACACAGCTGGAGGGTCACGTGACCACCGACGTATAGCAGGATGTGTTGATGAGTTGAGAAGGGGCCATGCTGACAGGGATGAAGGGTGAATAATATAGTTGGTGGGCACCAGATGCCAGCTGGCAGAGGCACAAAAGGAATAAATAGGGAGTGGGGTTAAACAATTGCTGTTATTGATGGCTAAACCAACAGAGAATGTCTTCATCAGGAAGTGCACAGAGCTGGATTCATGCTAAATATGATAAATATATCACAAAAAAGAGTTGTACTGCAAGAAATATAAAAATAAATTGTTAGAAACATATAAACCCAAGCATTAATATTTATGCAAACAATTTCACCAAAAAAAAACAACTAAATACCTTTTTAAACAAAAAAAAAAAAGAGTGCCCAAAGTGACACTTGGATGACATTTTCTCTGTTTCAGCTATTAGTTTTCTTGTAAATGCCCAACCTCAGTTTTTTCTTAACCCATTCAAAAAAAAACATAAATAAATAAATTGTTTTTATGTTTGATCAGAATGGGGTCAGTTGTGAGAGCCACTCACCACTGTGTTTAATCAACATTATATAAAGAAAATCTCTTTGGGAGTGACAGGTTTCTGATATGTCACTCAAAATAAACAGTTGAAACAAAAAAATCAGTGTCTAAAAGTAAGGAAATATGTGTTTGGTAGATTATTTATTTGTTGTAACAATGCTTTTTGGTAATAAGTCTTATACTTTTGGCAAGTCTGTTATTTTGCCTTTTAAATGGTGCCACATTTGTAAGGAACATGCATTTGTGGGATGAGCAGTTGAGCTGAGTATATAGGTTGCCAATTAGGTATAAGATTTATGGACAAGACGCATTGTTACAACAAATAAATAATCTACCAAGCACAAATTTCCTTATTTTTTGTGATATATTTATATATGTATATATACAGTATATTCTGTTGAAAGCTTGGAGCACAGCCGCTGTTTCTCTGTAGCAAACGGAGTCAGCTTGTTTGGGCTTTTGCATTTTCTCAGAATACCTTTTTGGCATCTCCCTCTGGAGGTTTTCAAGAAGGAAACCCCAGAATAAACCCAGTATGCACTAGAAAGATTATACATTCCTTCTGGACTGGTAATATCTTGGGATCCCTGAGGAGGAGCTGGAGATTTTAAAGAGATGTCTGGGTTTGAAAGTTTATTACAATTTTCAAAAACAGCAAAATATAGTGTTGTGGCTTTAAGATTATTGGCCATCTTGTAATCTTGACTCACATAATAGGGGTCATAAATCTTCATTTAGTTTGATAAGATTTGTTGCTGCAATATGGAGTTGAAACATAAGCAATATTTTAAAATTCTTATTTTATTAATGAACTCTATGTGCGTACCTAAATTAATACAAATGCTAGACAAGTCCATAATAACATATTAGATAAATTATTTTATTTTATTGTAAATTATATACTTATAGCATAACGCTATAAAATCTAGAACGTGAGAAATCCTGACGTGATATAAACAGATGGCATGGCAAAACTAGACTTTTGTGCTTCAGTACGGTGAAATACATTGGATTCACATTTTACGCCCTACCTATTACAGGAAAATGACTGTCAGTCTCACTTTTTGTTAGCTGTAACTCTCTTTCTCCAGTGGATGAAGAGGAAAAAAAGATTGTGCATTTGGATGACTGCTTCTATTGGTAAAGCACCTTCTTTGATCTGCCAGACCTATGCTAGACCTCAGAGGCCTCATCTCCCTTGATAACAAGACAAAGAGGATAAACGTGTTGATAGTGGCAGACGGTGCAGGAATTCTGGACAAATGTGTCAAATTAGTTCTCACGTCTGGGCTTCATCCCTCTCCACCTTACTATGATCTCCATCTCCTCTCACTTTGCTGCTCCTTACTCTCTCGTCATTCGATCCTTCACTCTTCAATTGTATATTGTTCAAGTCCTCCTGTGACCCTGTTTTTTTGAGTCTTTTTTTTGTCAAATACATCTATACTGTACATAAAAGCAGTAAGAGGTGGGATGAAAAGCTATGAATCAACTAATGATACAAACTACCTCACTAACAGATCACTGAAAACCAAAAGTTTTCTTACTGAAAATTCAGTCACAACAAAGTATTTGGGCATGAACAGTGTTAATGTATTTTTTCAACTTTGAACTCATCAAAACTTACTCATCTAAGGCAAGAGTGAGTCCTTTCCACAAGTTCAAAAGTTTTAGTGTTTGTTCAAGAGTGATGGCTGGATGGAGCAGGAGAAGGATGGATCAAGCTTTTAGCTGCAGTGTTACGAGCATTGTTTTGTTCTTACATGGTTACAAAAGTAGCTAAGTTAAAAAAACAGACTCTCAATTCATTGATACATTGTGAGGTATAGAGATCCTGAAGCGATTGAAATGAGCTTCACCTGTAGAGGCCAAGTTCTACTTTAGAGATAAATTGAGGTGCTTTGTCACCAGGAGGAACTCGGAGATGAGTTAAAGCTTCTTAAAAGAAGTCAGATTAAATGGTTTGGGTTTCTGACTAGGATGCTCTCTGGATGCGTCCTTCTGGAGGAACGACCCACCAGGACTCAATGGAAGACCCAGAGCCTCTTGGTTGGATTATATTTGCTAACTGTCCTAGGAACACCTGGTTATTTAAAGGAGGCACTAGAGAAAATTGCTGAGAAAATACAGTATGTCTGTGTTTTCCTCATTTACATGTTGCTTCTGTGGCCTGAATATGGATAAGCAGAAAATGATGGATGGATGGACAGACCCTTCTGGGTAAAAAAATACTGGAAGCAACAGCATAAAACCAGAATTATTCCAAAGTTAATTTAGGTTTTTGAGAAACTGATCAACAAAAGAGGTGAAAAAAACTACACCTGTTTAACATCTGAAGTCTAACATTTTATTTTTAATCTGTATAAAATTTCAAATTTAACCTTTTGCAGCTCAAGTTAAAGATTTTCATCACCATTTTGTCATTACCACTTTCACAACAAAGATGACTCTGCATGATTAAAGTAGAGTGAAAGACAGATAAATAAAGCATAGACCTGCTGTATTTATAACTTATCCTAATATTGGGGTTAACTAACATTTTTACTGCACTTTTACAGCAATATTCTGATTTTAGATGAGGTCTTTTAATTATCTACAAAACAAAAACTCTTTTACTTTTCAGCAAAACATGATCTTCTCAGCAAGGTCACCAGATCAAATCTTGATCCAGGGACCGTTGTGTTGTCTCTGTGCATTATATTCTGTGAATCTGTAAATTATATTACTATGAAACATTTTTGATATGAAACATGGATTTACTTAGCTTGTCTTGAAACACTGGTTTTACGGTTCAGTTGCTTTACCAGTTTGCAGCTAAGTTTAATTAAATACAGCGATATGAATAAATAAAATAAAAAGGTAAAAGTGCATTTTCACACAATACATCTTCCAATGAGTTGAGAAAAAGCTACTTTTTTTTCAAAAAGATCAGAATTTGAGAAGTCAGCAGTTTGGTGTTTGTGGTTCACTGCATGAAATGTAAGCTTCAGAAGGGCTGTGGGGGGGGGGGCGGCGTGATAATGCTGAAATGAAATGAAACCAGATGCTTTCTGCGTGTCTCTGGGTCAGTTTTTCTTTGTTGTAAAAGGCAAAAAAAAATTAGACGGTTGAGATTTGCAGAAGCTTATAGCATGTGTTAGCAGAAGACATGTTCTGGTGTGCATGACCCAAGGACATTCTTATTTGTGTTGTCCCAGGTTCCACAGTTCGCCTCAGATGTTTTCTCCTCCAACTCAGCTCCCCACCTCCACCCAACACCCTGGTATAGAGAATAGGTTTACAGCCTCTAGATGATAAAGTATAAAACCTTTCAGTAATGTGCTCTGTGCTTCCAGCGAAACCTCTGAGCAAGGTTATAGTGCTTGCATGTACTGTATGCTTTATTTATGCATGAGCCACCCTTCTATCCAGGGGAATTCTGATTCTTTTCCCGCGATAAAAGTTGCATGGCCTTACCCACTCCAAAGGGAGTAAATGATTTAACACCATGGCTTATGGTATGGTGAGGAAGCAACTAATGTTAATTCAGCTTTTTATATATATATATTTTTTTAAAAAAAATCCAGTAAGATCATGGCTGCATTTGTTCCATCACTTTTAAATATGTATATAAACTATTTTTTTAGGCTTGTAAAAAAAGGAAAACCATTTTGAAGAACAAAAAAATGTCAAATTAGTTTAAATAATACATTTAAATGACATACACTTGATTTTCCATATAAAATTTTGGTCATTTAATTGTGTTTTTTCTTGTGTCAGACTGTGCATATTATCTTCATCCTCATATGATAATTCCCAAAATATGTTTTCTGTTTTATTGTAACTTATTTACCACCCGTATGTGCTCATATGTTTCCTGCCCCGCCTTAATCAGAAGTCTGGCAAAAGAGGCCACATGTGCAATTTAAGCCCCCCCACCTCCCTAACAGCATCAAAAAGCTCCAAAACTCAAATCAACATTAAAATAGTTTTATGTGTAAGTAAGATTCAGTGAACTCCATTATTTTGCCCACTATTTGCTTGAATAATTCAGGCTAGATGTCTGAATTATGGATAAAGTGTACAGTTTGAAGAAGGGGTTCATGCGCAGCCCCGGGCTATAGCCGAGCTTTAATGATGTCTGGAGTGGTGGACGGGCTGAGGGGAGAAGTCGTTAGCTTCACAGTCATTTTCTCAAGGATTAAAAACATGCTCTTAAAGCAGCAGGATGGACCAGTGAACCAAAAAGAGCCAAAATATCTGGAAAATTTCCTGACTCATGCTCTCATCTGGTCAGAATCATTTCCAAAGCTGAAGGTTTGAAGGAGCAATGTGAACACAAGGATTTATAGCCCCTCATCCACCCTCCGAAAGGCTTTTGAATTACACAGCACGAGCTACTAATTCAGCAAAAGCCAGATATTTGTGTTTTCTTCAGTTCAACACAACCTTGTTCAAACGTCTAGAGTCTTAAACTGGCACAGCAAGGATTTATACCATTAGCTGGTAGCAATGACATCCAAAAACACACTTCCCCGCTCACACACACATAAACACCCTTCAGAAGCCAGCAGGGAGTCTTCCTGTTCCCACTCACTCCAACAGGGAAGCCAAGCCCAGACTACTTTCCTAATTACCCACCTTCCTCTAATTATCCAATCATAAAGCCATTAGCAGTCTCACACCATATTAACATGGTACCGCCTACATGCCAATTTGTGCCGTGCCAAGATGCTAGAAAAAGGGATTTTTCCCTGTTTGTTACCTCACCAAGTGCAGTATCATGCAGTTTTTTTGGCTTCTAACAAACACACAAACATAAGATTTGCCAACAGGATTTAAAATCAGCTTGTGTTTTTCCCCCCATTTCACAATATAAGCTCTGTGAATGGTTTGTAAGTTTTTAATAAAACAATTGACAGGCGTGCAAAAAATGTGAGTTTAAATCTGACTAGCAGAAAAAGCTTTCTGCTACTCCTTTTATACAGAGTGTTGTTGTCAACGTTCAGTTATCCAGGTCATGGAAAGTTATCCAAATAATTAAACAAACAGATTGTACTTAATCATGACATTGGTATTAACTTATCAAAGAGATTTTGTGCTTGTAAAGCTTGTTCTTCTTGCAGCTCTGAGCTACAAAGTGAAAGCACTTTAGACATTGGTTTTCTTTGGTTCCAAAAACCTTGTAATGTTAGAAACATAAAAGCTTCAGACAACTTTAAGTGTCACCCATTCAGCAGTGCCTCAAAAACCAGAGTGATTTTAAAGCACGCAAATTTAAATCTCTTTCCATTGCAAGTCGTTGATTGTATTTAAAAGAAAAGAGCATGTTTTGTTGTTTGTGTAGCATGTTTATACCAAAAGGCATGGTTTGTACACTAGATTTAATAGCTGAATATTATGTGGTAAATCCAGATGTGACTGCTTGAGCCCCAGTCTACAATACTCCACATATAATATTTAAAAACAGATCATTTTTTAGTCTGTTTGAACCTCTCAATCCACACAAAGGAAGGTTGTGGTTAAAAATAAAGATCATTTTAATAATGTTCTTTAAAAAAATCTGTTGACTTAGCAGCCTGTTTTGCACATGTCTACTATTAACTTTGTCCTTTAGAAACACAAACAACAATGGAGGTGTTCTTACCTGCTTCTGTCACTTTATATTGTTCTAGCTGACTACAGGAAGTTGTAAATTGAATTAAAGGAGAAAATAAGGATAGGTGCAATTATTTTGAAAGAATCTTCACTTAAGCTAAGAATGTTTTTTCTCAGTATTTTGATTATTATTAATAATATTAATGTTTTTGCCACAATGGCACTGCAGCGCATTTTAGTGTTTTGTTGAAATGTGTGAATAGAGAAAGAATATACAGTAAATAATGGAAAAGGTTTTAAAGTATACAAAGTGAAATCAAATATTTCAGCAGAATATCTGCAATAAAGGAGGAAGAATATTTCGTTGCTGTTTTCCTTAAATTGGCTCCATCAGCTACATCAGCAAGGCACATGTTCAAACTTTTAATAACATCATTCGAAACACATTACTTTCTAAAGTGTTTTCAAACTTTCACCATGAAAAATGATTGTATGTCATAACTGATGGCTAATATTTAGTGCAATAAATTAAAGAAAGGTTTGAGCATTTTTGAGAAGCGCAGCAATATTTTAAATTGTTTTATAAAACATTTTTGTGATTTTTTTAAATTATAAGTTTATTATACGTCTACCAGATATATTTCAGCAGAACTGTGCATATTTGAACCAGGTGGCCTTTTTGGTGCATTCACTATACTTTAAAACGTTTAAACTATAAACATATACAGCTTCTTTCTATCTGCATTATTGACTTAATATTATACTAATGCAAACTAAGGTAAAGGTGAATGTCTTGTAAATACATTATTAATGTGTTCAGGGCCAGCAGCATGTTGTGCAACAGAGGAACCAGATTGTTCCCTCCTTTATTCATGCCCATCAGAGAGATAGCAGATTATTGGAGGGAATGGGGCGGACGTAGAAGACACAGAGCACAGATGTTGGTGCAGCTGCAGAGCTGAGAAGATGCACAGCTAGTGCAAGACATACACAGACTGTCAGAGAAACTTCTGAGGTGCCAGCTGCAGCCCTAACTCATTGTGCACGTGTTTGATTTGGAAGCCTAACCTGAGGTGAAATGCTTGCAGAGTTACAGAAACAAGGACTCAAAAGACAAAGGTTAAATCTGAGAAGTGCTTGTTTTTAAAACATAGTTGCATCAAACATTTTGGTGCACCTTGACTGACTTCTATAAAAGCTAACTGGCCACATCATACTGATTATATTGTATACCTGTGTGTGCCAAATGTAAATTAAAATCTTAAAAAATGTCACTGACACATTTTGACTTGGTGAGTGTAAAATCATAGTTTAAAAATGTCCATCATTGTATTGTTGATTAGCTCACTGTTTTTACATTTTATCTTTTTTACTAAATGTTACATTTAAATGTTAAATGTCTAAATATTAAGTCCTAAATCTAAATGTGTAAATATAAATATAAGAACTAAATCTTAAATGTTACAACTTTTGATAAAAGTCACATTTAAAAATTTCATAAAGAAACACAGCCTTTGTTGTTGTCTTCACATCATTCTGCAACAAAAGCAAGTTTATGCTAAAGCTGCTGAAGATGCATTTAACACTTTAATTCAAATGCGTTCAGTGAGAATAATCTGGATCTTACCTGTGGTCCAGCAGCTCAGACAACAGTCACAACTGCAAGTTTGATAGGGAAGCGTTGGCAGCATTAGCAGCGTTAAAAGAGCTAGCATTTGCTTTTGTCACAGGATGATGATGTCATAACAAAAGCCGCAAATCAACAATAAAGTCTGCGTTCTACTCTAAAATGCGTGAATGATGTAATGTAAACTTTAGCATTTAGCCACATTTACATTTAAGTTTTACATTTAGATTTAACATTCAGACATAACATTGAACATTTGTACTTAACATTAAGTAAAAATGAGCAAAATGTAACAGTTAGCTAAATAATAAAATGTTAGTGGACATTTTTTAAACATTTTAGTTCACACTTGGCACCCCATGCCAGCCATCTTCAACATATAAACAAAAATACACTTCAGTGTCAAGTTTACAGAAATTGCTTTATTTCTTTAACCACAATGAGGATTTTAGTAAAGCAGCACATATATCATTTCTTTTTTCAAATTCTCATTTTGCTATTTGGAGCTGTGAACCTGCAAAAGTTCTTATTTTGATGAATACTTGTAGATGAAAACACATATTCCCTCTTTAATTAATCCTACTAAAATTTCCACATTTTTAGGTCTGGAACTGCTCAATCTATATAGCTAATGGTCATGGATGAGATGTTCATTAGTTCCACATTTTAATAGACCTTTAGCAGAGTCTTTGGGAAGAGGTTGGGCCAAGGCCACGGATAAAACTGAGCTTTCAATATTGGCAGAGAAACAAACAACCCACAGAATAAAACTGCATCACAACACAAAATGTTGAGACAAATCTATTCATTCTGCCTTCCTCCAACAGAATCACTGGCTCTGCAGTGATGCTGTTTGTGACTTAGTCTGTTCCTCTGTCTGTTTGTGAAAACATCCTTATTATCTGACCATACGAACAAGGTGACGGAGAACAATGGCTCTTTGTAGAAGCCAAGGTACGGACTGACAATGGAAGAACTCAGAGTCTTGTCGTTATGAAGCCACACAGCTGTCTTCCCTCCCCTCCGAACACAATCAAACCTCTGCCATTCAGTGGCTCAAACTAATAAACGCTGCCTTTGTTTTAGCTTCACACCGTTGTTTCTGCCTGAAGTGTTTTCGTCTTTGGCGCAGATGCTTTTCTGTTCCGCTTCTCACCAAACTGCCTTTTTCTCTCATTTTTAACAATTATATGCATGTGTGTTTGTTGTTTTTCCTTTATAAAAACTAAACCTTTACATACAAAGGCACTCTATCCTGTAAATACTGATATGAATCTTCTATGTTACCCCTCATTTTGCAAGTGGCTCTGATGGACTGAAATCTTGGCTATGAGTCATTTAATCCATCTTGCAGTTAACCATTTATTTTGTTACAAATCCTTATAAAACACACAAATAAGTGGAATTTTCTATATGTTCTAAAATAAAAGCTGACATTTGCTCAGGTTGAGGCAGCAGTTTACTAAACTGCTGTGCAGCGCCCCCTATTGACATCACTACTACAGACCGACTGAAGCTTATTTCACCTGCAGTGTCATTTAATGAAAAACACTTTGACAAATGGAAAAATGACTAACTATAATTGTGTTTTTGTGATGTTACTACTGTAAAATAACACATATTGTATATTAAATGGAAAGTACTTTCATAATTAATACATTCTACAAATCAAAAGGCCTAAATGAAAAAAAAAATATATATATATATAAATATGGCCATATATGCAGTAGTTTCTCTCTTTAAAAAAACTGTCTACTCACTACATCTTAAGCCACCTCAGCTGATCTACCACCACTTTGCGTCTTACCCTATCTTCACTTCCTCCTTCTCCTCTGTGTCTCTCCTGTCTTTGGAGTTGTGTCATCCTCCCCTAACCCTCCCACCTCTTCACCCTCCCACCTCTCCCCCCCCCCCCGTCCCCCCGTCATCTTCAGGTCATAATGTAACATGACACCGGTGGTTGCAACCAGGCCGGCTGGCCAACCCGAGCGTTTAAGACCAATGAATATCATTTGCTCCCTGTAGGTTCCCTGGCACTTTCTGGAGCCAGCACCGCCACACCGAATCATGTTCGCGCCTGTCATTTCTCTGACGTGACAAAGCACACATAGGGGTACAAACAGCCAACCAACACACACGTTATATATATACATGCACACATATAATGTACAGTAATATAAACTTTATATTATGGGGGGGCAAACCCTGGCCTGCTGCACAAACACTCGAAAAGCTCCAATGAGAAGCACACATGCATCATCGCACACTGCTGCACACACACACAGGATATTGTCAGCCTCTAGAGACCACTTTGTTGTTTCTCATTCTTCTGTCATCCTCAATACACTTCACGCTGCTCTTACAAATCCAGAGATTTCTCACATCTCACACTTCTTATGTCCTACTTTAAAAAAAAAATAACTTGTGATCGCCATGCAAACTATATTAGGACTCTTTCCATGTGAAAGCAGCCTCAGAGAGATCCCCTCCCTCATTAGAAGGATTAGGAGCAGGACAGCCCCTTTCCTGGGTTACAAACTGCCACAATAACCCCCCCCTTGCTTCACCTCGAACCTCAGCTCTGATTTCCTGGCTTAGACCCCTGTTTAAATTCCCTCCTGCCTCTGAAAATGTCCTCCCGGGGATCCTGGGTGCTTTGATCAGCCAGCCCTGGTGTGTGCACCTCCACACTCACACACCCTAACACTGTCTGAGGGGGGAACAAGTCGGCTGAAGGGGGTCAGGGGCAACCCTACTGAAGACAAGATAGAGGAGGCCAGGAAGAAAAGGGGAGAAGGGTCTTGTAAAGATCAACCGAAGTTCGGTAAAGAGGTGGAAAATTGGGGGTGTAGACTAATGAACCCGACTAATACCTCCCTCATGCACACACACACACACACACACACACGTTTAATTAGACTAATTACCTAATTGATCTGGTGCAATGAGAGCACCTGCAAAGAGGGGGCAAAGCTTGTGATTGGGATGTGCTTAAAACCTTGTTAAGGAAAACCTCTTGTTAATGAGAGCTGCAGATTCATTCTACAAGGGCAGCATGGGATCTTTAAAGTTCACTAGTTATGCATTTATAAGGCTGTACTTTTTCATCTTAGCAGCAGTACAGCAATAGTAGCAGCTTTTTAGGTCCTAGGTATTAGTCTAACACAACTAAATGAACACCTACATTTGTGCACTGCAGTTAATATGTGACAAACACACTGTGCAGGGCAGGGCGCAAACATGAGTGCTACTTTATTTTCTAAGCAATGACTCTGTGATTAAGATGATTAATTTGTCTTCTATTTTTCAGCATGTATCTCATTCCATATTTTTGTCCTATTTTAACAATTCATGTATCAAAACTTTCAGCTGCTTCAGAACACTGGTTGTGTATTTCAGCAATACAGTATACATTTTGAGATATGTAAGATTTTCGGCTATTTTTGTACTTACTGAAAATGAGTAGATCTGTCTTCAACATCCTTAAAATCCTTCAAAATAGTTTAAGGATGGTAGTACTGTATTTTCCAGGCATATAGTTCAATTCTATACCACAATCAAGTAACTATTTTACTTTCAGTTGTTCTGAAAATTCTGTATACTGTATATCAGAAATAAATTAGAATTTGCATCTCTATTTGCATCTCTTTAAGAGTTTCCATACCATTTTGGACACTCATTTCAGCCCTTATTCAAACAATGCTTTTTGGGGGTGGGAGCTCAGCTTTAGTCCAGGGAGGAGCTTTGTGTAAATAGGCGGTGCTTTGTACCAGCAAGTGTTTAGGCAGCTCCACATGGCCACAGGAAATTTAAGGATTTCTCAAATATTCACTAATAAATCAAAGCAACACTCTGAGTATGTTTGTTGATGAGGGAATGACATTAGGACATGATAAAAAGCCCAAAAGAGTTTATTTTGTATGCCCCCCACCTTTTCTGCTTTTTTCACCTTGTGTTTTTTTACATTTTTTGTGCTAATTTTAGCTTCCTTCAGCTTCTTTGTTGTTTATGTTAGCTTTCTTTCTGCTTTTTTACCTATCTTTCTACTCATTTAGGCTTTTTATGCTTCTTTCAGTTGTATTTTTGCAATTTATGCTACGTTTTCATTATTTTCAGCTTATTCTAGCTTTTTTTAAACTAAATTCCATGTTTTTGATAATTTCAGCTACTTCTTTCAGCTGCTTGACTCAACAATCACGGGCTCTTGTAGCTTATTTGTGCTAGATTCAGCTTTTAAT
Organism: Cynodonichthys magdalenae; assembly: GCA_031762555.1. Lineage (NCBI taxonomy): Eukaryota > Metazoa > Chordata > Actinopteri > Cyprinodontiformes > Rivulidae > Cynodonichthys > Cynodonichthys magdalenae. The sequence goes on from JARVJO010000001.1 coordinate 42,971,149, forward strand.
TTTCTGCTAATTTCACTTTGTGTTTTGGAGGGGCATTTTACAGCAAATTGGTACATTTTTGTATGCATTTCTCTTTTCTGAAAAACTTTTTCAGCATCAAGCCTTTACATTGCAGTTTTGCAGAAAATGCAAACTATCTTGTTCAGTTTGGAGTGTCAGTTGTTCAAATAAAATGAGTCTGCTGACAGAAAGTGCTGTTTGTAATTGTACAGTAGGTTGATGGTTTGTTTAAAGGTTTGTAAACCTGGAAATATGAAACTGTCCAATGTTTTTATGTTACTGGGATCTGGTGCTTTCAAAGAATGCCATTGCAGTACATCTACAAATAACTGAACTGAGGGGTAGGATTTTGGTTTTAATACACTGAGGTAATACAATACAACCTCAAAGTTGTGCTTTTACCATGACCCCTGTTGGGCTCTTTAAGTTAGTCATGCTCAAACAAGAATTAATAAAATTAATTTGGATTACCTTGCGTAGATTGGGTCTTTGGTTTTGTACTTTATTGATAGTTATGACCCTAATGCGTCCCTATACACAGTAAATCATTACATTGATTTTTTAATACCATAAATGAAGCATGTCCAACTCTCCTGCAAGTTTTAGATTTGTCCCTGCTTCAACACAGGTGATTCAAATAGATGATTTAGATGACAGTTTGCCATCAAGGTCTGCAGAGACCCAGTAATTAAGCACTCCTTAAGTTCAGCTGTGTTGAACCAGGGCAGCACCTAAAACATGCAGGACACCAGCCCTTGAGGACCGACTTTGTACACCACTGCCATAAATGAACAGAAAATACACAAAAAACGTGTTTTTTATCAATGCAGATCAGAGATAGAAAGTCTCCCTGCTATCTAATCAAATTAACAAAAGATCACTTTTAAGATAAACTGACTTTGATATAAATGTGTGACACAGCAGCAAAGAAATTCTTCACTCCTCTTCAAGAAAGAAAATGGAGAGGGAAAAAAAAGGTGCCTGAGGCCCAAAAACCATGACCAAATGAGTTTTTACAGAAAGTGATAAAGTAAATTTGCAAATTATCGTTGTAAAAATGAAACAAGGAGGAGGTGACATTTGAGTCTTGTAGCCAAAGCGATTTTTTTCTTCTCTTTTTTTTTTTTTCTCATGCGAAAATGTTAGGCGAGCCAATTTGGTTTGAGTTATGTCGAACATATAAGTGTGGAATCTGCACATTAAAGCTGTGAAATGTGAGCGAGCTCAGGCACTTTCTGCTCATCAGCCTGTCCTTCAATATACATTTATTCTCTATTACGGCACAGTTACACAAAAATCACACTTATATCACAATTATTTTTGCACTGAAGATATTCATGGGATAATTTCTTCTAAACATTTTTAGAATTTGTTAAAGATGATGATATATTTCTGTATGAATTTGTGTCAAACGGTTAATTAGTTTCAACCTTCAGTTCATTGTCACTGTTTCCTGATTGTCGGAGCAAAGTGCTTCTCATTTCTTTATACTAAGCTAAAGCATCTTTAATATCTAAAGGACAGACACAAGAGTGGCATCAATCTTTATATTTAACCTTATGAGCATATTTCCCAAACATTTAATGGTCCCTTTAGGAGCAGTTATGGGCAGGTGGTTGCACATTTAAAGATGCTATTAGTCAGCGGTTCCACATGTTGAGGTTTTGTTTTGCTTTGGCATTTCAGGTCCTTGCTAAATGCATATTTTATCTGATTCGAGCCCACCTCAAAACAACTTAGGTCAGCCCATCATATAAATGACCACCTGCACTTAGTGTGGCCGCATTAATGCTCTGCCTTTAAGTGCTCGCTCGGGTTCCTGAGGTCAAACACTTTTTAAATGCCAACCATGCTGCATTCAAACACATACATCACAACATGGAGAAAAGAGGAGTCAGCTCAGCCTATCTCATCCCTTTGGCTTTGATGATGATTCCTCACTAAACGGCTCTAAACAAACTCTTTCAAAGCCCTGATGAATAAGTGAAGGGATAAAAGCTACATCGATACCATTCCAACGCATTAAAGTGCCAAATAAATAAATAAGTGGTGATGTGCAAGTGGGGGCAGAGAGAGGGGGGGGAATGTTGCACATTCTTTTGTACATTGAATCTATCTTATCGGAGCATGTAAAAATAGCTCAGCGGAGGCTAATTGTGCTTGTTGCTGAATAATGGATCACAGTGGAAAGGGCCTTCCTGGAACTGAGGCGGGCTCGGCTGCTCCCCGTTGAACCTCTGGGTTCCTCTGCCTGCTTTTGCCTTCAGGTAAAAGAAGAAGAAGAAAAAAAACAGAAGGAAAATCTGCCACAGCTCCACCCTTCCTTTTCCCTTCCTTACACACCTCGCTTCTCATCTCTTCTCTTTTACTCTTGATTCTATTTATCTTCAGCCTCCAATCTTTCTTGTCCTGCTTTCATGTTTGTAGAATTCTAAAAATGTACAAGTAAGAAGCTGGTATTAATTGGAATAAATAAAACTTAGAATATAATTTACAGCAAAAACATATATGAATACATTGAAGATTTGAGAATTTAAATATGGGAATCTCGTATAATAACTCAAATCTGAATTGAAAAGGGGGGGATGTCTTTACATAAGGCTCTAGTTGTGTATAATAACCTAAAAAAAACATGATACAGTCATTTACTTACTTCTTTAAACAGAAACCAATTAGGTAAAAGTAGCTTATATTGTTTTTATATGCACCCTCATTTAAAGCTCTGGTTAGTCGCTTTATTTACCGTATATAAACCCAAACCTATTCCCTATTACTGCAGGTGTTCATGCCACACAGCATGAAGTCAGATTCTAATGTTTAAGACAACGGAACAACAATTAATTTCCAAAGTTCTAGGTCCTTCAAACCCAGGGCAAAAAAAAATAATTAAAAAAGAAGAAGAATCAAACTAATCCTCTTACTCTACACCAGCCACAAGTAAGAAGGAGGCTTTGTTGGTAAATACCCGTATCAAGTTTTGTTGCCACTCATCTAGAATGGCATCAAAGTTGTTGTTGTTCATGTGTGGGAAAAGTTGAAAGCGTGAGGTTGCATCTTTGCATAAATGTCTTAGTGGCTTGCGTGTCATCAGAGAAACATGTGCAGCTGATGGAAGACTGCTTACACTGATTCCCCGCAGCAGCTAAAGGCTTGTTAAAAACTGCTTTACCACCCTCTTTTGTTGTTTGAAATGGGTGAACGACTAATGAATCACGTTCTCTGGGAAGATGAAATTGTCTTTGTTTTGATGTCGAAGAAAAGAAAATACTGCAGTTTTCGCTTGGAGTTCAAAGTGAGAAACAGCTCTTGCCAGACCGAGTCAATTTCAGATCCTTACAGGTTTCTAATAAGAATTAAACTCCATCAAACTGTTGCGCAATTTGAGATTATCAATCTGAAATCATTGTATGTTTTTGTTACACAAATAGCCTTCCATAGGGTCGGATAAGCTGCAGATAGCAGTAATGAAAATTGCTCCGACAAACAAAGGCCTGCTCAGACTGATAACTCTATCTTTCATCTCAGAGATTTTACTCTGTTCCCTGCAAAAAGAAAAAAAATCAAGATAAACATCTTTTATAAGACATCTTTTTTGAAAAACATCCGTGTCTCTTAATTGAACAAAACTATTAAAAGAAGCTGAAGGCTAAATCTCAGCAGGGTCCATCACTTCCTGTGTGTTTGGACATGCTGGCTCCCTTTGATCATGGCTCAGTTTTGTTACATTTTTCCTCGATAACTCCAGAAGCACTTCTCCTTTTTCCTCACCCAACTGAATCAAACATTTTGAGATGTGCTCTTAGCTTACACTGTCTGAAATAATAGTGATGTGCAAATTGATAAGAAAGTATTGATAACTTCGATACCAGATCTTTATGCTTAAAAATTGATTTTAAAATCAAAATATTGGCACTTTGATTCTTCAGTAATTTCAGAAAATGTACATCATTAACAGGAACACAGTGGAAAGTAAGTAGCTTGTCTAACACATGTAGATGGAGGGAACTACTTTTTCTTCTACCTGGGTAAGGAGTAAGTGAAGCGGCACAGTCTCTCAATCTGTAGATGTTACATGTTCAGTATTTTCATGTTAATATAGTCATGTAACGTAAATGAAGAAAAAAAATGGTTTTCGTAATTTTCTTGATAATTTATTTTCTACACCCTTTTCACATATTTTGTCTGTTTGTGTCTGATTGGTTTTTCTGATGTATTAGCTCAAATATATTTTAAATAAGAACACTACATCAATATATTTCTCAATTTAAAATGAATATATAAATGATTCTGATGCCTTTTAGTTAATTTATGAAGAGGTGATGTGACATCATTACTTCTTTTAGATTCACCAGACACATTAAATGTATTTGCATAAAATATCAGTACTGTATCAGTATCTGTATCAGAATCGGAAAGGAAATCGGTGGTATAAAACATCCCTATTAACTGCCAAACTAGCTTAATCTTCACTTATTTAACTAAATGATTTTTTAAGATAAATAAAATGATAGATGTGTTTGTTAACCTTGGACAAAATTAGATTAAAACTGTTTACATATTCAATGTATTATTTTGTGTATAAAATGTATTTTGTCAAAAATATGAAAACAAATCCAGTGTTTTTGACAGAATCAAATGTTCATTTTTTATTTTCTGTAGTCAGCACTTTTTTTATTTTTTTAACTCATTAATATGCCTAAAAATTATCCCCATATTTCAAACTTTTAGCTTGTGTTGTCTTTTGTACTTTGTTTGGCTCCTTAGTTCATTACACAAGCTGGTCCAGTCCAGCCAGGGCTGGTCAGCTGTCCATTTACTTGTCCATAAGGCCTGATGGGAGAGGAGACCACTCTTATCAATATTTCATATAATCATATGATGTTGTGTTTGGTCAATCTGCCTTTTATGGTTTCATGCTATCTTAAGCTGAAGCCGTCAGTACTTATGGCCACAGAGGAAATCAATGGGCAGGATAACATCAGTGGTCTGTGTGTTACTGTAAGTTCACTATGACTGTGTTAGTATTTCCTGTAATGTTGACATCACAACGATGTTATGATCCTCAGGGGGAGAATTTTAGATAAAGCAATATGTCTTTAAAGGCACCCGCGAGACTGAGGAGCGACTTAGTATTTGACAAAGGAAAAGTTCTGCTTTTATGTCTGAACCAAGTCATTTTGCAGCATTATATATTTTTCCAGGATATTATTTTTTTTCAAAAAAGATGCATTTATTTTTTTCGGGTGTAATTTGGGTGTACGTTTTTTTTTTTCTACAAGAAAAGAACATTAGGTTTCCCCATGTAATTTACATGAGCTGTTTGGATTGTCATGAGATCATGCTAATGCTACCTGACGTTTCCGAACTGTTTTAGGATTTTAATGTTATTATTGCCGACTCATAATGCAGGCTCCATGAATAATTTTAGTGCATTTGGTAGAGGCCTCATCGGTTGGAACAAGCGCTCTTCTGAGTTGGAAGGTGGATCCAAAAACCCCATTAGGCAGGTGGTATCACATGAATTAAAAATAAATGGACATGGTTTTCCAGTCAGTCCCCCCTCCCCCCTTTTCATCCTCTACCAATCCTCTATACAGTGTTTTTCGTGACAGAAGGCCTGAGTCTGATGAAAAAAAGTGGAAAAGAAAAGAGAGACGAAGAAGAAAAGGAGAACTGATCAGAACACCCATCCCAACCATGGTATGGCTGTCATCCAAAGATGTTTTCACAATGTTTTACCATCCAATTTTTTTCCAGCGTGTGCCTGAGGGAAGTGTGAATTAGATGGCAAACAGGAGAAAATGTGGCGGAGACACCTCAGCCGAGCTGCGTTAGCGAGCTGTCACCAATCCCAGAGATGCTGCCCGCACCCACCGCCACGAGAGCCGTTTCATAAAAGGTTGAATTAACATCGAGGTCAGCCTCGGCTGGTTCTCACCGCCGTGTATCAGAGTACTTATTCCAATAAAACATCTTCCTTTAAACCCTGCAGGATTGTTAGGATTCATCACTGATTTATGGAACTGTACGTAGGTGGCCTTACATCCAAATGAGCAAGAAAGCTAAGACAGCCAAAAAGATGACAAGGGAAGTGCAGGGAAAGAAATAAAGATGCTGATTACATAAAAACAGAAAAAAGAAGACAGGAAGCGAACGAAGAGAAGAAAAATAATCAAACAAAAAAGAAACAATTATACAAAAAAAAAGGAAGGAAAACAGTAAAGTAAGTCAAGTAAAGTAAAAGGCAAATTAAAATTAAATTCAGAGCCTAAAATGAATAAAAAGAGAAAAAAACAAGCTCAATGTTGCACCGTGATGCAGGCATCGCCCAACAACACCCTGCATGCTCCTCACTGCCTGCTGTATATTTAATAGCCACTCCATCATTCTGCCGCCTTTCCCTCCCACCTCCCCCCTCCCCCTCTCCATCCCTCCACCATTCCTCTGCTCATCCACATCTTTGCCCGAGCAGATGGAGATTGTGAGGCTAGGTGACCCATTCAGGCAACACAATCTGTCTCCGCATACCGCACCTCAGTCCAGGATGTAAAAAAAAATAAAAGCCTGAACCAGTCCCAGTTTCTGCTCCTCACGAGCACCGGGCTTCAGCTTGTGTTAGGAAAATAAAAATCAGCGGAGCAACTTGGACTGAAAAGCCCGACAGACAGAGGGGGGTAATTGTTGGGGAATTCATCAGTTCAGAGAGCTCCTGCTTTACCGTCCTGTATGGCTGAGAGGAACTACAATGAGGGCCAAAGAGGGAATTAAATTTGCACCATTACAAATATGTTTATCTTTATCCCTGAGCTCGCTGGTGTGGGGGTGAAGTCTGTGTGACGCCAGTTCAAAGCATCGTCTGTTAAGGTTTTAACTGAGGAATACCCAATGTCGAACAAACCAGACAATGACACTAGAGACGAGCTGAAAGTTTTAAAGTGAATTTATTTACAGTGAGGATAATAGAACTGATCTTCCTGAAAGAGAGG
>JARVJO010000001.1:42978234-42996041 GCA_031762555.1 Cynodonichthys magdalenae
TCAGCAGAATCCAGGACAGGTGAGTAACAACCGGCTCCGCCCATGCCACTCAGACTCTGGAAGGTAAGTGCACACACCCACACACAAACCACAAACAGAAATACACTCCTAACATCGTCACATTTAACTGTCACAAACTTATCCCCCCCAGGATTATTCCTGTCATTGTCTGTCAGTTGCATCAATAAACAAGGAATCAGTCCAGCCCCAAAGAAAGCAGAGGTGTGTTAGCATTCTCTTTAGCAAGCTAAAATATAAAATAAAGACATACCAGTTCTTAAAAAGTTAAAGGGTGATAATTTTATATTGAGAAGGGGTCAAACCTTGAAAATCACATTATTAAATTTTTCATAAACTCTTGTGTGATCTATTGGTGCTCAGAATAGCCAATGTAAATCACTCCCCTCTACTACCACACATATTTCCTTAGCCCAGTATGTATAAAATGACTTAGTTATAGTCCTTTTAGTGCAAGCAAAAGTTGATTGGCTGTGGCAACCACCATAAATAAAGTTGACTGGAGTTAAATCCGAGTTTTACAATGTGTTTTAAGCAAAGTTTGTTGTGGAGATGATGCTCAGCTACTACCACAACAAATTTTGGCTCCATATCTGTGAAACTAGTTTTTTTAATAAGTTTTTTTATGGTAATCTTAAATTAGGTTTAGCCCCCCAAAAATCCAGATTTAGTTCCAGTGGTTACTTTCTGAAAGTTTATTTAAAGCTCATTAAGTTCCTTATGAGATATTTTGCTGACAAACAAACAGAGCTGAGTCTAATTATCATGTAAAATCCACTTTTTTACCTGTTAAATGCATTTTGTTGTGTACTTGGAGTGTCTAGGAGTGCAGATAATGTTAACTTAGTTTCTCCTGGTGCTGTATAGATATCTATATTCTGTTTGGATCATATTTTTCAACATTCAGTTTTCTCTATTTTCTGTGATGGTTTTTGAACTTTTACATCAAATTATTTGCAACAGAATTGACAAAAAAGGTCTGAACTTACCAACTACAATTTGGTCGTCTTCATTCTCCTCTGGCTCTGGGTCAGACTCTGACTGCAACATGTAAGGCTGGATGGAAAAGTGTTTTAATTAATAAAACGTTTCTGTGCTGCTATTTAGTTGAAAATCCCTCTATCAAACTAGAATGGACCAGTCTAGAAGCTGAAGGGGGGCAGGGTGTGAACCACCTTGTTTCGATTTGGCAGCACGATGGCTCAGTGGTTAGCACCGACCCCTCACAGCAAGAAGGTTCTGGGTTCAGACCTGGGGTCCTTATATGCAGAGTTTACATGTTCTCCTAGTGCTTGTGTGGGTTTTCTTTCCCCCACACCCTTAACACATGTACAACAGGTTGCCTTCGGGTCCAGGCTGCCCTTGAAAAAGAGATCTGCGATCTCAGTGGAATTTGTCTGGTTGAACAACGGTAAAATAAAATAAAAATAAATAAATAAAATAGATTTAAAGAGACAGCCTCAAAATGAGTTGATCTGAGACAGGCCTCAGAAAAGGAGTGAAAGAGGGGCTTCTAGTTACAATAAGGAGGAAGTCAGACCAAAGCTTTGTATAAACTCCAACTGAATGATTTAAATGTAAAAAAGGACTTAAAATCATGATATGTCTCTTTTAATAGCAACAATTTAAACATAAATCAGTAGAATCATTTGGTGTTCAGAGTACAGGTCAGGCATCAGTCTAATGAGTTGTGGTACTTTGCTTAGCAATGGTGTTTGTGAGGCTGCAGGTTCAAGCCTAGGTTGTGTCAGGAAAAGCATCAGGTGTAAAAAAAAGGCCCAAATTTTTATGCGCATTTGCTTGCTGTGATGACTCCTGCAGGAGGGAGGAGCTGAAAGAAAACCAACAGTATCAACTAAAATCACACCAAACTTTAGCTCAACTTCTAAAATAAAAACTGAATTACAGAAATGTTTGACCCATTAATGATGACTGGCAAAAGGAGCCAACTGAGCACAAAAAATAAACTAAATATTAAGAAAGAATGCTAAAAATAAACCTCAAAACAGAAAGCTATAAAAAATAAAACAAAACAGGTATCATGATATTTTTTTTGTGATTGCCAGGATTGGTTTGCAATGTTGGCCATTTTGAATAAAATGAACTCTACCTTCAGTGGAGAGCAAGAAAAAGTCAAACAGGCATCAAAATGATTGTGCTGCTTTTTGTGTGAATTTGTGAATGAAGTTTCCAGAAACTCCCTCTAATGGCAAACCTGTTTTGTTAAACGTATTCCATAAATAAATTTGTCTTGACTCGACGCGCCACCTGTGGGGAGCATCAACATATTTCCATATTCACCTAATTATGTCAGTCACTCATCTTCAGCGAAACAGTCTTTCCAGGTCAAAGAGATGCTTCTTCTGCAATTTTCAAAGTTCAACACAAAACAAAACAAAAAATAAAAAAGATCCGAGGAAGGAGGGAGAACAGCTTGTGAGATTGCAGCTCGACACTGACATCGCCAAAAAACTTGGTGGTGTGAGGAGGTGGGGTAAAAAAAAATTAACGGCACCAGACAATAAATTTTTCATCCACATTACACACTCGAGGTAAAATATGCGAGCTGCAGCTGCAGCATGACGTGTAAAATGTGTTTGGATCTGACCTGCAAACACTGCTGAGGAGCCCATAAAAGATGCATGGGGCCACTGGAGAGGTATAAAGAATTTAGAGATATAAAGGATATATGACAAATAAATCAGGATGCAAATCTAACCGGGTGCCACTGGGACTTCTCCAATGAAAACGACCTGAATAATTGAAGAGGAAGAGGAAACATTTTATCAATGAGAGGAGTAGCGGAAAAAATCCTCCTCTGTCTATTTTTTTTTTCCAAACCCTTTTTAGAGGCCTTTCCAAGTCTTTTTAGCAGAGGGGAACTCTGCTGAGAGACATGAGCATAAAAACAGAAACAAAGTGGTTTTGAAGAGGAAAACGAGTGCTTGCAACATTTTTTAATTATTTTCAACAAAAATACATTTAGCAACCAAAAGAATGGAGAACATGAGTGTAAATTATAAAAAACAACAGTGAAAGTCATCACTCAAGTTTCTAAACTTTTCTAATTCACCTGACTGATTTAACAGATGAGACCATTGCTCCGTTTCACTTTTTTAAAGTCAACCGTCTTTTTTCATGCTCCACTCTTTTCTTTATCTCCTAACTTCCCACACATGTATTTAAAAGAAATCTGAAAGTTGTTGGAAAAAAAACTAACATGTTTACTGAGATGGAAAAAGTTTACGTAACGGTTGTTTTGTTAGTTCCACTGCGATGAAAAGACAAAATTAAATAATCTGATGGGAACCCATCAACCATGGTGAAGTCAGGTTGCCAAAAAAAGCTGTCTTGGTAACTGTGTCACCAGGGATACAGGCTCCCCACAGATGAAGTTCATTGATTAGAGTTGGAGCTCACCCCAGAGTCTTTGGAATCATTAAACACTGTAGTTTTTTTTTCTTTTTTGTCTTTTGAGGAAGAAAACCAGACCCCGGGGAACTATGATGAAACATTGGATTCCAAACTGTATTTTATTTCTTTACATCCACCTCCACTATCACAAGTGAAATAGCCATCACTAAAAATATATGTTAAAAAGAAGACCTGCTTTCTGCTGCTGCTGATGTTTTATAAATTTTCGATAGACTTTAGCAAGCAGATGAAAACTGCTTGAAAATTTCAGATTTCCAGCCATTTTTAGCTTTTGGTAAGTGAAAACTGTGGCTTCACTCTAAAACCTTAGAATTACATTTCACAAAACCAATCTTCTTGACTTAACAGGACACAGTCTGATTAGTTTTGAAGCGGACATATGCAAAATCCACTTTTTTAGCAATTAAACTTATTTTGTCGTGCAGTTGAACATGTAAAGCTGGACGGACAAGTCTTTCATTGTTGACATATTTGAATTAATGTGTAAACAAACATTTTTGGACTGCTAGATAGACATTAACCCTCTATCAAGCTGGAATGAACCAGTCTAGAAGCTGGAGAGAGGCACTTCATTTGGATTTAAAGGAACAGCATCGAAACGAGTTGATCTCAAACACACCTCAGAAAAGGGGTGAAAGAGGGGTTGGTATAGTTAAAATTAGTAGGAATTCCGATTTAAACATGAAAAAGAAGGATTTGAAAGCATGATATGTCTACTTTAATCTTGAGATGGTAAAATAACAAAGCTGAATCTGAATTTGTCAGTTTGAGCTAACACAATATAGTATTTAATATATATATATTTTTTTATTTATTTTATTTTTTTTACTCAGCATTAAGTTACTTTTTATTTGTTTTCTATTTCTATTGATCTTGGTAATACACTTGTTGTGATATTGTTTTTATCTACAGTAATTATGGATCACTGATAAAAATTAATTAAATATGTGAAATGTAAAAACTGGAAACTATACCTTGAAGGAATGCATATTGCCTAGTATGGTGTGCCTTAGTTGTTTTCCATATGACTTGTTAGTAGTATGTGTTTGGAATAATTCTTTACTAGCACCACACTTTATTTTATTTCAGTATCTAAAATTTGAGGAAGTTATAGTCTTTTGCTAAAGTCAATTAACCCTGGTGGCCATCTTGATTTGGATTGACTCCAAAAGTTCATTTACTTCAGATGTCCTGGTTGTTGCCTTCTTACAAGTTGTTTTTACCTTTATTTATTTCATCCTAAAGCAAACATTCAGTCAAATTTGATCTGGTCAACTTCTGACAGAAATCAAACATGGTTTAGTTCCATTCTAACCACTGGGTCAAACATTTTTACCAAACCAATGCACCTGTGACCCAACAGCTTTATTAGCAACAGATTTATCAAAACAACCAACATTTGTTAATGTGTAAACATAATATTATGCACTGCGTAGACTAACTCTTACAAATAAAACATATACTAAAACTGCAACAAAACTATGCTGCTGTGACAAGTGATAGAAACTGTGCAAGAACCCAGGCACCCAAGTGTAATCAAATCATTATTCGTCATCATCATGGTTGGGTGTGATTATATTGCAACAAACATGCCATACTGCCACCCATAGTGAAATTAAATTACACAAAACAAATGGCTCTTACTGTAGCTGTATATGATGATTACTCTATGAAAGTTTCATTAGGATATATCTGAAATATATCGGAAAATTCAAACTTGTAGAAAAAAGACAGGAAAAAAAAACCTTTCAGACTCAATTCCTGCCTTTGGTTTTGTTTTGCTTGAATAATCACAACAGCAGGTGGTTCAACACAGAGTCCTAAATGATCTGTCATTTTGTGTTAAATACAAGTATTGCTTATGAGTTGACATGGCACTGTTGTGACAAACGCTCAAGCTCAGTGTCACATCTTGTACCACAGAAGAACTGACACACCAAAGAGAAAAATCTCCTTCCTTGACAGAGCCTGTCCACACTCTTTACATTTTAAATGCAGCTGAATTGACAGATTTAATGAGTCCTTGAAGGTGGAACACTTTTCCCACTAGTAACTGATAATGATGTAATGAACCTGCACTCACAGTTTAAAGAAAATACTTTGAAATATTCACATAAGACTGATTTCTTAATCATTGGATGTATTTATAGACAGAAGGACAAAAACACAGTCAGTTTGCATGAGAGAAAAAAGAAACATGGAAAAACTGAACTTTAGAAAAGCACCTATGCTGCTTGTTTTTAAAGCTAAGAAAATACACATCTATGTTTTTAAATTGGTCACATCTCGGATTTAACTATAATTCAAATGTGTCTTCTTCATCTTGTTGTTTGAGTATTTTTTATTTTTTTGTAGCAGCATTACAGTGCCACATACAGCCCTTGTTGCTACAGTGATTCAGATCATGTTTGGTGTTTTTGTGTGGATGAAGACAATTGTAGAAACACTGCTGTTTTTGGAAACATTGTTTTGATAAGTCGTTTTTAAACAACTGAAACCAACCATGCAAAGGCTAAATACACATGTGGACAAAATTGTTTGTACCCCTTGTTTAATGAAAGAAAAACTCACAATGGTCACAGAAATAACTAAAATCTGACAGAAGTAATAATAAATAAAAAATTATATGACAATGTACAATTGAAAGACATTGCTTTTCAAACATTCTTCAACAGAATTAAAAAGAGAAAAACTCATGAAACAAGCCTGGACAGAAATGGTGGTACCCCTGAAAATAATGTGACCAAAGGGACATGTTAAATCAAGGTGTGTCCACTAATTAGCATCACAGGCGTCTACAATCTTGTAATCAGTCAGTGGGCCTGTATATAGAGCTACAGATACTCACTGGGCTGTTTGGTGACGTGGTGTGTACCACACTCAATATGGACCAGAGGAAGAGAAGGAAAGAGTTGTCCCAGGAGATTAGAGAGAAAATTATAGACAAGCATGTTAAAGGTAAAGGTTATAAGACCATCTCAAAGCAGCTTGATGTTCCTGTGATTACAGTTGCACATAGAATTCAGAAATTTAAAATCCATGGGACTGTAGCCAACCTCTCTGGACGTGGCTACAGGAGGAAAATTGATGACAAATCAAAGAGACGGCTAATAGGAATGGTAACAAAAGAGCCCAGAAAAACTTCTAAAGAGATTAAAGGTGAATTTCAAGCTCAAGAAACATCAGTGTCAGATCGCACCATCCGTCAATGAGCCAAAGTGGACTTAATGGGAGACGACCAAGGAGGACACCATTGTTGAAAACAAATAATAAAAATGCCAGACGGGAATTTGCCAAACTACATGTTGACAGGCCACAAAGCTTCTGGGAGAATGTCCTCTGGACAGATGAGACTAAAATTGAACTTTTTTGCAAGGCACATCAGCTCCATGTTCACAAAGGAAAAAATAAAGCATGTCAAAAAAAAAGCTCTGTTATGTTCTGGGGCTGCTTTGCTGCATCTGGCACAGGGTGTCTTGAATCTGTGCTGGGTACAATGAAATCTCAAGACTATCAAGGGATTTGAGAGAGAAATGTGCTGCTCGGTGTCAGAAAGCTTTGTCTCTGTTGCAGTTCATGGGTCTTGCAACAGGATAAACAACCCAAAACACAACAAAAACACCCAAGAATGGCAGATGAAAACATTGGACTATTCTGAAGTGGCCTTCTGTGAGCCCTGACCTAAATCCTGCTGAGCATCTTTGAAAGGAGCTGAAACCATCTAGAAAAGGCACCCTTTAAATCTGAGACAACTGGAGCAGTTTACTCATGAGGAGTGGGCCAAAATACCTGCTGAGGGGTGCAGAAGTCTTATTGACAGTTACAGGAATCTTTAGATTGCAGTGATTGCCTCAAAGGGTTAAAAAGAAAATATTAAGTTAAGGGTACCACCATTTCTATCCAGGCCTGTTTCCTGAAAAAAAGAAAAATCTGTTGAAGCATGGTTGAAAAGCAATACCTGACGTTCATTTTCATATAATTTTTATTTATTATTATTTTTGTCAGATTCAAGTTATTTCTGTGACCATTGTGGGTTTTTTTTTCATTAAACAAGAAGTACCAACAATTTTGTCCACGTGTGTACATACATACACTCTGGTATCTTGTTAGTTACATATATTTGCCAATTAAGTAGTTTCTGTGTGGAAAAAGGACAGCGGTGGCAGGGCTACCCTGAAAAAGAGATGAGGAACTTCCTCTGCTTGGAGTGTGCACACAGCAGCCAGCAGTGCCTTGCAGGAGAGGAAGCATAGCCATCGGACAGGGTGAAGGCCAGTGCCAGTACGAGGGTCTTTGTGTGTTTTGTCAGCTTTGGCGGCACCCCTCAGGTCTGGTGAACACACGCCTGGTTCATTCGACAACGGCTTTGTCTTCACTTGGAGTGCAGCCATGAGCTGTTTGGGTTGTTGTGACAACCGTGCAGTGCAACAAACAGACTCACACATGCTGAAGAAAAAAAAAGAAATTAAAACTGGTAAAGACAGTTACCACAATTTATATTGCAACTATGCGCAGTGGCAAGTTGTTTTGGAAAATGCTCTGTTTTAGTTATCCATATAATGGGCCATATGTTAAACTGTTCAATTCGAAAAAAAAATAATACTTCAAACTCAAACTCTGGCATTTGTTCAAAAAGCCACAAGGTGGGTATTGATGTATGTTCTTAAATGTGTTTTTGAACCTGTGTCTGTCGAACCACTTGCCTCTGAACCTTGTTCACCTGGAGCCGCACTACAAAGGAATGCACTCGCCTGTGCTCCTCTCCAACCCTTGTGCATCTTTCAGCTCTAAAGTATGCCAGGATTTCAGAGAAACAGAGCATTCATTGACAGCAGGCGCTTCTCCAAAGACATGCTTCTCATGCCCTGTTGAGGCCCCCCTGTACAGAAGAAGTCCAACCCCCTACAAGCTCCTCTCCTGCAATCAAAGACAGCTTCATTATCTGCTGACTAATTTTGTGCCTGCCCCAAAGATGATTCCAGGTAATCACAGTGCAGGTTCACCCTCCTCCAGCATGCCTTTTTCAGAACAGCCACTCAGACTCCAAGGCCACAAGGCTGCATCTCCCTTTAACAAAGGCTTCTCTCAGCAGCCGGAGCACCAAACTCCCCCAACTCACATGTATAGGGAGGAAAGGAGGAGGAGGGGGAGGGTGGAGAAGAGCCAGCGCTAGGACAGTTGGTGAACATTTGAATAGCCCGACCGGGGACACACCGTCGTGCCTCTCCAATTAAATTATGCAGTCCACAAAGGAGAGGCCTTGAGAATTGACACCTCCATTGAGAGTGTGTCAGCAGCTTTGTGGGGACCGACAATTTCTGTCTCTGCAGAAATAGATTTGCTCCCAAGGGGAACAACAATAGCAGAACAATCTTTCTAATGCTCATTTGGTAGGAAAATAGGGATGAGATCTGGGGATTTGGAAGGTTTACTTCCAGGGACTGAGGGAATTCTCGTTTGGAAGTGATAATATATCTGAAGTGTCTCTGACCTGTGTGATCTAATGTGTGAATGTGTTTTATTTCAGGTCCAAGCAAAACTCACTGTTTTAATATGTCAATATGTTTTAAAAGGTTTAATTAAATGCACTTGTTAGCAAGGTTTTAGAAACATATCAGCTTCTCTCTTTGGTGACAGATGATGAGAGCCAAAATGCGTTCTAGTCTAAATGTTTGTCTGTTAGTCCGCTTATCTTTAATAAGTAATGTGGACTTCTCAACATTTGAGGGAAAATGTGTACACCTTATAAATCTAAATTTAGTTTCAAAAGTTAATATTTAAATAATATATGTATTTATATGATTTTCAAAACAATTGATTGATAAAAGCATTGCTACCATTGAAGCATCAATGAAAACAGGTGGAAAAACTTGGCATAGTAGTTTAAATCTGGGCATCAATTCTCACTTTTATTTATGTTTTTACTTGTTACCAGTTGCAAAAAGCATATAAAATGCATGACATAGAAGGCTCTTTCCCACTTGAGAAAAATTTTGTTAATCAACGACCATCAGGACAGACATTTTTGTGATAAAATGCTGAGATGTCTGTGAATCTCCACCTTATCATGGTGGAGAAGTCTGTGTTCCTTGAATGAATCTTGGAGCTATGCTATTGTAGCTATTGTCTCCCAAGACAACAGACAGATCAGTGCAGCTTCTGCAGTGTTGCATACCCTGCCGGGTTATTGTAGTGAAGAAAGAGTCGAACTGGAAGGCTCGTTGGTCTTAGTTCATATCGTCACATAGTACGGTCACAAACTTTGATTAGTGACCGAAAGAAAGAGATAGCAGATACAGGAGGTTGAAATAAGTTTTCTCTGCAGGGTAGCTAGGAGATAGATTGAGAAGTTTAGGTATATGCGAGAAACTTGAAGTAGAGCTGCTGCTCCTCCACATCAAGAGGAACGAGTTGAATTGATTCAAGCATCTGGTAAGATACCCCTCTGGAAGCTTCCCTATGGAGGTATTCCAGACATGTTCAACTACTGTGAGGAGACCTCAGAGTAGACCCATATTCTAGATAGACTATACCTCTCAACTGGCCTGGGGATGTGTACAATTCTTCTTGAAGAGTTGGCTGTTCTTATTCTCCAGACAAGCTAATAAGAAGCATGAAAACAGCATTTCTTGGAAAACGCAAATGGCTCATGAATACCAAAGTTTTAAACTAAGATTTTGTACAAACTGTTAACATTTAGCTTACGAGCTAATGCGTTTCTGCTACCACCACACCAAAACTTAGCTCAGTGTGTATAAAACTAACTGGACTCAAGTCAATTATCTACAGCGACCATTTTGAATCTGTTAATCAGTTTATCAGCTGTAGAATTACATTTTTGAGTACTTTCTAGGTGTTTCTTCAATGATAATTATGTCAATTATTGGATGATGGGATCCACTGATAAAGCTCTACACTTCAGCTTTTATTATTAAGCATCTTTTTAAAAATAAGTATTACCTAAAAAGGTTTATAGAGAGTAAAGGCAGGACACAAACAATTTAAGCAAATACATAAAAGAAAACATTTTTTAAGTCAGGACTTGAACTTCACTCACCTCTTTTATCAGCCTTCTGAGAAATCTTAGCAAGATTTTTGACTTGGGCAACATAAAGACACAGTTGTTCTGTTTGATTCAGTCAGTCCAAAGTGAATCTGATGGACAAAGGTACATGGACGATACGTCCGTCTTCTTTCAGTGCTCTAAGTGGATGTTGCTGAAAAGTCGAGCCTTTATGTCTGACCCTAAGAGGTCAGCCTGATGTGAGCTGATGTGTGTGTGACATTTCCATAACTTCACCCCACCCAGCAGTTTGCAGACTGAAGCAGCTTGCAGAGACATGTCTGTTTGACTTGTTGTTTGCCCGAACAGATAATCATGGAAAATCCAGTAATTTAGGTATTAACTGCTTTGTTGATGTGAATAAAACCATTTGGAACAATCTAATGAAAGTAAGATGATATTGGTAGGAGGTAATCACAGAATCATTTTCAGATCCCAAATTATTAGCTTACAAACTGAATTCCACTTATTAATGTTTGAGGGGGGAAAAAGCCTTAAGCATTTTGAAAAGATAATGTTGCTTTAAATAGTGGCAAAGCCTGTGATTGAAGGTTCTGGTTTTGTGCATGACTCATATAAGATCTTGGTAACTGGAGTTTGTGTTTAGGTTAGGTTTGTTCCTAAACCGTTTAGGAACACTAAAAAAAAGTTGGTCAACTTTACAAAATAAAATATAACAGATTTTAATAAACCATTTAGGGAAACTAAACACAAGGTAGAAGACTTTTGCAAGTGTATCATCATTCTTGTGGTTACGTGTTGCAATATCACAAAGCAGCCAAGCGGTCAGTCAGGTGGTTCATAACATTGCATGTGGTATTTTCTGAATTCAGATTGTAACAAAAGTAAAAGCAAAAACCGCCAATGTAAAATAGAAATTTTTCCAATGAAAAGTCAAGATTTACTAAAAAAAAAAATTTTATGCAAAAATCAGCTTAATGTGTTTTTGACGAAAGTGCTAGTAATTATAATAATCATCTCAAATTCATGCTTGAATAAAAAAGTATTTTAATTTGGAAGACATTTTTTGTCAAGTAGAAAAGAAAACTTATTTGGACAAGCTGTTTGGATTAACATTGTCTGGAGACATTAATTGGTCAAATAAACTGCAACACCTGAGTTTCTCAGACATGACTGGACAGCTGAAAATAAAACCTCCAGTTTGTTGCAAGAACCACAGGGACTATAATCAGGCTTTCTATTTTGTTTAGCAAGAGGTTTATTACAAAGCTTAATTTAAACGATCATGCCGGAACAGGATTAACTAAGTTAAGTAAATTCAAAGCAACATACTCATGTTCTTTGGCTAAAAAACTGGTATATTGCTTTGAATTTACTCAACTCAGTTAAGTGGAACCAGTTGACATAACATGGTTAAGTAAATCCAACATTTCATTTTTTAGACTGCAGTTTTAAAATTAATATTACTTTCAAAGGGTAACAGACATATTGAGTATCGAGATGTTAAGACTTCTTAGTTGTTATGAAATTGTGTATTGTTACAATCAACTGTAGTTTGTATAGAGCAGCTTTTAGCAGACCAATAAAAAGGCCATTAGAAACTCCTCAGATAAAAAAAACCCAACAACTCATGACTTCTTCAATTTAAGTATCTACACCCAGTATTTGTACTTGTTTTTTAACACCAGAGACCAAGAACTGAGAAGAAAACAAACCTTTTGCATCACTAAAATATTGTGATCTTAAGTTTTGTAGTTACCAGGTGGTAATTTTCAAAAAACGTCACAACACACATCAGACAGATGTTATTTACACATTTAACTGTTGGAGGTGGACTGTAAAACCATCCAGTAATATAATTCTTGCTGTGATGTTTAGTTGTGACACAACAAAGGTGACAACAGCTGCAGACTGTGCTCTAATGGTTGTTAGTAACATGCATTAGATATACTATATTAGTCTTAAATCTCATAATAAAGAAGCAATATTACATTTTCTTGGATTATCAAGATGACAATGTAAATACAAGTTTTAAAAAATTGTTTAATTTATACAATTTTATCCTATTCATAGTCATAATTAAGAAGTTTAAACATTTTTACTTATAAAAGAAAACTACTTAAGTGTGCTCTATAAACCCAGAAGATTTTTCTTTGTCCAATCACAGACACAAGAGAGCCCAAGAGCCAGAAGAAAGAAATCAAGAAAATAACTCTCCTCCTTTGTCTCCGTTTCTAGGTCAAGGTCTAATTGATATCCTGATTAGTCGTCCATCAAACTAAATCACAACCTGCTTTCACACCTGCAATGGGAGTGTGATTCCATAATAGTAAAATTCATTAATGCTGAACAGTTTATTTAGATTTTTAACAAGTATACTCCAGTCAATCTTGGGTCTATAATTTAATGAAAAGTGCCAAACAATAAAGACCAAGAAGAAAAAAAGGAACATTTATGAAAATAGCATTTTCTGTTTAGGATCATTTTCATCTTTTTATCCACCTGTAAGGTGTTTGACATTCATGATTATTCATCTCCTGATAACTCAATTAACACAATACTTTTTTTATTTGCTACCATCAAGAGAAATATTCTGTAACATAAGAATTTACAAAGTGTAATACATGCAGTACACATGATATACCGTGAGTAGCATTCATGCATTTAATTTGTGGTATGAGGCTCGATTCTCATG
This sequence comes from Cynodonichthys magdalenae, assembly GCA_031762555.1. Classification (NCBI taxonomy): domain Eukaryota; kingdom Metazoa; phylum Chordata; class Actinopteri; order Cyprinodontiformes; family Rivulidae; genus Cynodonichthys; species Cynodonichthys magdalenae. The sequence goes on from JARVJO010000001.1 coordinate 42,991,407, forward strand.
TGATATACTGGCTTCAGCACCGCAATTATCTCCTCAAGAGCACAATGTAGGCATAATTTCCCCAGACTGCATAATTATCTTTGAGTAAGATGACAAACTCATCACAAAAAGTTTGAGAAATAAGTGTTTTAATCAAGTTGATTCTGCCACTGAATCTGCACGAATCTATTTTTAATCCAGGTGTCTCAATTACATATGCGGCCTGTGGGAGTGGAGCAGCTGCAGGGGAGAAAGCGTGGCATCCATACATACGGTCTAATTTTTAAAGTTTACCATAAGTGGAGGGATCTTGGACATCTGTGTGTTAAAAACAATCTTAACCCACCAATCAAAAGGTATGTACTGCTATCAATCCATCCAGATTAGGGTTTTTTTTTTTTGCAAGTTTTGCTGCAGTCTGCCCTTCACTTGGCTCAAGGTGATTAGAATACAACAACAAAAAATGTACTTTAACATTTAACATTAAATGTGGAGAAGTTACAAATGAGATCAAATTGAAACATCAAAACTGACCCATTTTCTTTATGGTGAACCCTTCTCTTTTGTTTCACAGGATTTGAAAACAGTCCCTTCTTTGTGTTTCTAATAAAGTTTTAGTGCTGGAGAAAAATAATACTTTCTCATCAAAGCAGTGAGGATGAAGGCTTAATGACTTCTGCAGGGTAAACACATTGGGTTCAGCCTGAGTTTCGACAGTACTGAAAGTTTTTGTCTTTATTCACAAACAGGTTTGTTTAATCAAGTCTGGATTGGAGTGACATTTTTGATGGTTTTTTGGTCTAATGCTTTTTTTTTGCATGTCACAGCATGAGCTGGAAATCCCTCTGCAATGTTGAATGCTTAAGCTCAAATCAACCACTGCCCTTAAATTGCGTCTCTTCACAAAATTATGTCTTGTCAAGCTCATCTCTGAGGAGAAAACATGATGCAGCTGGTTGTCCTTTTCAGACACTTTGGTGGACCAACATCAGATGTGGAAGTATTTAAGTCTACTTAGTCTACTTTACTACTCCAAGTTTCTTTCATTAGGGTGACCAAACATCCTCTTTTGCCCAGACATGTGTACTTTTCACATTCTGTCTGGGTGGGGGGTTCATACATTAATTAAAATCTCCAGCTTTCATTGTTTTTCACAAGACCAATTGATATGGAGGTAGGGGCTGGAGTTGGACTGTTGAAAGCAGGGAGTGGACATGAGGGTGGGGATAACAGCGTCCACGGCTTCAGAGCAGCAGCGAGGACAAGGAGGTAGCAAACCTAGCATTTCCTTACAGCCTGCCTTAGTGTTGTCAGGACCACCTAACCCAAGACTATGTCAAGACCTAGACCAGAGTGTATCGAGTCCAAGACTTTTAGAGGCTGAGACCAAGTTGAGACCAAGACTGAGGGAGGGTGAGGGTGAGACTGAGTCAAGACCAAGACCAGAAAAAAAACAAAAACTAGCTAGCTAGTTTTGCTAACATCCCTTCACATAGCTTACGTTTCTATGACCTTCCTTTCTAGGAGATGATAAGGGTTTGTCATAATTCCTCCCATCTCTAAAAGCGAAGCACCACAAAATTTACAAATTGCATGTGCTTTTTCCTGGATGTTGTTTTATAAATATACTAAATTTATGCACGAGAAATTTAACCTCAAAAGAATCATCCATAAAGTAGGGGGGTTGTATTATGCATGAGCATGGAAGCTAAGAGCGGACATTTCTGCTGATATTTTTTTTCCATGGTTTTCTCATGATAACAACATATTATGTCATTATCATGAAATAACAATGAGTGTTTTCTCGAGATAACGAGTTAATTTCCTGATGGATTTCTTGAGATAATGAGCTATTATTTTCTACTTGTGTGTCATTTGGTAACCATGGAGATGACCTGGCCCCCTCAGCTGGTCAGCGATGAAGTTTACTATCTATTTATGTAGCCAAATTTTATTACTGAATATTTTGCAGGCATCTTCTTCAACTCACTTTCTTGTAGTGCCGCGAGCGAGTAAAAGAGGGTGGGGACGGGTGACCAGTAACAAAAATACATAATTAACTATAATTTACACTTGGTTTGAATTGGTACATCCAATGAAAGCAAGGATGTTAACAAACAAACTGGATACTGGCAATTTAGTGATATTTCCAATTTTTGTTTTATTTTGTCATCTTGCCTGGTTTTGAAATAAAATCCAGAGTCCTCAATGTTCGAGACAAATGAGTACAAATACAGTAAAATCTGAGACCACCAAGACCGCCGGTCTTAAGACCAAGTACTACAGCACTGGCTCTGAGACCTAAATAAATTTGAAGCAGTTTTGTTTTTGTTAACTCTCTGTATGTCTGCATACATGCAACATGGAGGGAAATTAATGTAAATTACAAACAGTTCTTGACATTTATGCCTGTCTTGCGTGTGATGTTATCCCTGAGCTGCTGCCTTGTTGGTGGTTCCTTTTTGCTCAGACAGGACAGAGAGCAGACTGCAGCGCTGTACTTCTTTATTTTAAAAAAGTATTTCAGATTTTTGTTTACTTGTCCAGTAAAAACTTGAAAGGACAGTTAATATTTTGTTACAGGCATTTTTTCTAATAAACGAGTCATTATTTTTGTCATTATTTACAGTATTTCCAGAGATTTTTAAGTTATATTTGTACTTGTTGAATTGTGTTTGTTAATTGTTTGTTATTTCAATATTTATTGTAACCACACAGAAAATGCATACTTTGAATATCTCAAAGTATTCTTTAAGTAAACATCATTGAAGTTTTTCATGACTGGGTCAAGTGTCTTCTTTTGGAAATCAATGGTCACACTTGTCAAAGCACAGTTGCTCAAAATTACACAACTCAGAGGGAGGTACAGCAAAATTTTTATAACAATTGTAAAAAATAAATATGAAAGTAAAATGAAGCCATGTGTTTTTTTTCTATTTGTTGAAGTTAATGAGCAATCAACCCAATTGGGAAGAACATTAGGAAACTGCTGTGATATCAGAGACAAAAGGTGTCTGGCTTTTTGTTTTCCTGTCTGCAGATCTTAAGGCCACTTCTATAAAAATACATTTGGTCTGTTCTCAGGTCAAGGCTTCGCCTTTCATTTGGCCATCATTAAAAGAGTACTTTGGCATGCTTTTGGTAACTTGACACCGCTGACTGATGTTGATCGCTCCCCACATGGTGGCCCCACTCATCCTCCCCCCAGCAGGCCAAGGCAAGCCTGCCTGCAATTATAATACTTAAAATAATTCCACAAAAGTGGAGCCATCATTAAATAATTCAACCTTCTAGTCCTGTCTTGCTAGACCTGTGACATCATTCATGCTGATTTTTTTTCTCCTTTACACATATGTGCTCATAAAAATAACTCAAACAGATATTGTTTTTTGAGGATGAATGTACGAGTCTTTTAAATTCTCTTAAATGCTTTCATTTCCTGGGACAATGCACAAGCTCCAGAAGGTGCCTCAGAACTAATTGAAATCTCTGCTTACAGCTCTGATCATGCTCTACAGCAAAGCCCAAGAGTGGTCATATTTGCACGTCCGTGTAAACAAATGGTGCTTAATTTTACATGAGTATTTGCTTGGCGCCCAACACCCTTAGAGCAGAAGCATATCATTAATAAGCCAGACTTGCTCATCAGACTGTAAATGGTTGGCTTCATGTATAAAATATCAGAGGAACATGGGGGCCCAGCTTCTGTTAAAAAAGGCTTGAATAAATGGCTATATTCTAAGCTGAACTTTATGGAGCATGTCAACACCTGGAGCTTTTGAAGTACACAAAGACACTGAATACCACAAAGAGATTGATTGTTAGACAGTTGTACTCAGGAAATTGACATGAAAAGTTTAGTTATTATTGCTGCTTGAGCTTTTCCAAATATCGTCTCTGCTGCTAAAACACAGGGTAATCAGTTTAGATCTGATTTGTTTCAAACTGACCATGTTACAAAGAGCAAAGAACACATTTATTTAATATTAAACTTAGATGTTTGTGTCACCAACTTTTTATTAGCAAATGTTTTTCAAAAATTATCATTATAGATTATTTAGATAAAATTGTGACTAAAATATATTACATAAAGATGTATTTGTTTAAAAAAAGGAGTCTTTATCCTTTTGTGGTTGGTGGCATAAAAAGGTAGAGTTGCAGGCAGACTGTTGCAGCAAAGTCAGGAGGAAAGGAGAACGGAAGAACTTATTTCCAGCAGCATTCTGTGAGCAGAACCAAACAGAGTGATAACAGGGTCCCAAAGCACTGACAGATGGATCAGTCCTCACAGTATTGCTTTCAACTGCAGATCACATATTGATCAGATGCTGCTGCTGACTGATCCATGACAGGATGTAACTGTAACATTTTCTATAGGTAAAACTAATCACTACAATAAAATAACTGTCTGTTTTTGGTCACTTTTACTGTGGATTGCATCAACTCTGTTACATTACAGAACAAAGCTTTACTGACAACACATGTAAATCTGAGGATCTGTGTTGGATTACTCTGGCTGGCTTTCTCAAGGGCCCGGATGTGTGACACAAAATTCTGAATTTTGGAACTGAAATTGAATTCATCATCATCATCATCACTTTATTTATATAGCACATTTAAAAACAACAATGTTGACCAAAGTGCTTCACAGACACA
>JARVJO010000001.1:43005861-43016005 GCA_031762555.1 Cynodonichthys magdalenae
AGACAGGCAGGAGGAAGAAACAGAGAGACAAGACAGAAAACTAGAATAAATCATAAACACAGACACAGATCATGACATTATGCATAGAAAATTCTGGTCATGTTGTATGTACATTAGCAGTTATACCTATCTCTACAGGAGATGTTTACTCATCTTTCCATTCATTTTCTTTACCTACTTTTCCTTTTAGGATCTCGTGCAGTCACTGTGCGAGAGGCAGTGTTCACATTGGTAAGGTCACAAGTACATCATAGGACCACAGAAAGACAAACAAGACCAACCATAACATTCCACCCACACCTAGAAACAATTTAGTTATCAGACAAACTAACATGAATATTTTTTTAATGTATTTGTTTTTATTTAGACAGGTAATCTCATTGAGACAGGTTGTCTTATTTATAAGAGACCTGTAACACAAACATCAGAATACACAAAAAATTATAAAACACTATCTTTAATCAGGGATTTAAAAAGGAGAAGATTTAAAACAAAACCTAAAAAACAAGAACAGACTTAAAACGATGATCTTTCCATTTGTCCCAGTGGGATCAATTTGGACAGTTTCAGTTCTTGCTACAATGTATTCCAGGAAGATGAAGCAGAAGTTTCTGTGTGAACTATAGGGACACTGAAGTAAATGAAATCCTGGGAACATGTCTATACTGTCTGTGTGACATCTTGGATAGGGGGGCAGCAGACTGAGGATTTGTAAATTAAGGTATATCCAGAAGTCTGGGTAGATAATGATGTTTACCAATGAGTAGGGTACAGTGGTGAGTGAAAGGTTTACATCTTGTTATAAATTCCGATGCTCCATGATAAGCAGCATCCAACATGTGCAGAGAGCTGACCAGGGCATTCATACAGGTAGAACATGTAAACTCGACACAGACAGTCAGGGAGTCTTATAGTCCTTGTAGTCATACCTGAATGGGGTCAATCTTTACTCCCCAAAAATATACAAAGACAATAGGAATTCCTGTTTTTATTTATTTCAGTATGACGATTAATAACTTCACACGTATAAACAGTATATAAATAGGAACTCTGTAACCAGTGAAACACTGTTATGGAGGCCTTTCTGGATGACACTGATGCAGAAGTTTTGATTGTGTGAGAAGAACCTGCTGAAAGACGGGTGGGAAAACCAGAGGCCAACTCAATGAAACCTTATCAGTCCATCTGCGTTCCTGGTTTCCTCTTTATCTCATCCTGCAACAGAGGGAGGACGAAGCAGATTTGTTTTTAAAGGGGTTTACAGTAATGCTCGGAGGGTAAAATTATTCCTGGAGCCTCGAGTTTAATTATTTCCTCTCGTATCAATATAGTCTACCGATGCAATTTCCGTGTTGATCTAATTAAAGAAATATTACATTCTGCCAGGGCACAGGCAAATTGACTTTGGTGGCAAGGTCTTGACAAGAACCAGACACGCAGCTTTATGCATCAGTAACGGCGTAACCATATTATCCATGCCCTGCTTCCTTCAGTGAAAAGCAAGATGCGGGCTGTTTCCAATGAAGACAAAAGAGGAAGAAAGAAACACAGCAGAAAGGAGATGTGTGTTTATACACCTTCCTATGAGGACAGTGTACAGTATATAAAAACAGATACAGTAGCTATTACCCACCTCCATAAGGTGAAGACGGATGACGTTTTCCCTCATGTGTGCTTAAAAGGTTGTGGGCAATACGTATTCCTTCAAGGAATGCTAGGTCTTCAATTTAAAGACAAGGTTTTCTTAAATTCTATTTTGGAAGAGGGAAACTGTACAAAGTGAAATCAAACCAAGAGCAAGAATGTGAGCCATGTAGAAAGCTGAAGGGGGAAGCTGGGGCAAGAGAGAGCAGCCATGTGTTGTTGGAAACACCTGTACCCAGACAGGTGGTTTCCACTCACTCTCTCGTGCGGGGTTCCTGATTAGGAGCCTCAACGCTTGCCTTACCCTGTCAAAGTCTAGCTTATCCCTCATCAGTGCCTACCAGGCCCTGAGTAAAATGGTGGTTAATTATCAAGCAGAAAAGCCTTAGGCTAGTTGTTGACGTCATTCTTAACTTTCCGCAGTCTTTTACAAACACACACAGATCTGTGTACGCACATACAAGATACAAGAGTAAAAGGAATTACAGGCTAAACTGTACTTTATATCATAACGTGTACCTTTTTTTTCCCTGGATGATCTGCAGAAACATGGGGAAGCAATCAAAGAGTGAAAGTGTAATCATGCACAGCTGGAAAAGCAGTGGGCCAAAAAGAGGCTGCATTACACAGCACTAAACACTTTCACCTGCACAGTTCCAATACCCAGCATTAAACACTTACACCTGGCTGGAGACAGACTTTTAGGTTTTATTCATGTTTCCACTGTGAAGCTGAATTAAGGGGGAAAAAATGAAATGATGTTTTGATGTGGAACCATACAATAACCAGGTAGAGGGAAATGTTGAGAAGCAGCTTAGCTTTGATTCAGAATTTAGCTTCAGGAGTGCTGACAAAGATTAGAGAGGGAGATCACATTAGTCCTGTTCTGAAGTCCTTACACTGGTTACCTGACAATTGTATGAATGTTATTCACACCATTGATATTATCCATTTTACTTTTGTAAGGTTTTTTTTCTTTTTCAACAATTCATTTATCAAAACATTCAGCTCCTTCAGGACATTCCGACTATGACATTTGGTATTTCAGCAATTTATATTTTTTGAGTTATTTAGCCTTTTCACCCATTTTTGTTCTCATTGTTCTCAACCTTCAAACCTTTCAAGATACTTTTCCTGCACTTTACACATTTTGTTCTGGTTCAGCTTCTAACTTTTTTTGCAATAATTTCAGTTTCCCACAACTTATTTTTAATTTTTTTTATTTGAGCTTTTTTACTTCTTTTTTTGCTGTCTTTCTGCTCTTTTCAGCTATTCTGCTTACGTTTTTGTGCTTCTATCAGCTTATTTCTTCTAAATTAAGATTTTTATGCTTTTTTTTCAGTTGTTTGCTGCAATTTAAGCTATTTTTTAGCCATTTGCACATCATTTTAGTTTTATTCAGCTAAATTCACCTTTTTGTGATAATTTCAGCTACTTACTGCTTAATTCAGCAAAAATGCGCTTTCTGCTTTTTTGTGCTAGATTCCGCTTTTACAGCTTCTCTTTAGCTTCTTTTCTGCTAACTTCAGCTTTTTTGGCTATTTTACAACAAATTGCTTTCTTTTCTGCAACAATCTTAGCATTAAACATTCACACTGCACTCTAAAAAATGAAATGTTGGATTTACTTAACCATATTATGTCAACTGGTTCCACTTAACTGAGTTGAGTAAATTCAAAGCAATATACCAGTTTTTTAACCAAAAAACATGAGTATGTTGCTTTGGATTTACTTAACTCAGTTAAGTGGAACCAGTTGACATAATATGGTTAAGTAAATCCAACATTTCATTTTTAGAGTGTGGTTATTTGCAGAAAATGCAAATTCTCTAGTTTTAGAATAGAATTTACAATTATTTTAAATATTTTTAAGGCATGGCTTCAGATCTTATGGTTTCTCTCTTTTAGCTGTTCCACAGAACAAAACATGATTTTTTGGAGATTCTTACAGTTTTTATGCACCAAGATTGTCCAACTGGTCGGTCATAGGATCTGAGAGAAGTCCATAGTTTATAGACACTTAAACATAGACTAAAAGCTCATCTATTCAGTCTGATTTTTATATACCAAAATTATATTCTATTGGATTTTTATATATTTAGCATTGATTAAAAGCTTTTGGGTCTAAGGTTTGTTGTAAAAGCAATTTTTTTGTTTCTCAGGTTAGGGATTACTGGCCTTTAAAACACAGAACCATGTCTGTAGAGAAAAATCTTCAGGCATGTACATGTGGCTGACTAATTTTCAGGGGAAAAAATAATAAAAACCTTTTGAATAATTTTATTGGTTTATTAAATGTAAAAATATATGTGCTCTGCATGGCAGTTTAGAAATAAATGGAAATTTTAAAATATATACTTCTTAGAAAAACAACACAAATAAAAATCAAACACCTTGAGTGCATTTTTAGCAACTTTGAATACAAATATCCAGTACAAGGTAAAAGGTGTTATTGCCTAGAAGTCACAGGACAAGTATTAAGTTCAGTTACTGACTTTTATGTTTCATCACATGCCTTCATGTGTTCTGAATTTTGAAAGTAGGTGTAAAGGTTTTAACTAGACACAAATTAGCTTTGGAATAAATGTCTTGTGTTTAGACTGTACATAAAACTGAGCAAAGTGACAGTTTTGTTTATCCTGAAGTAATCTTTAGTTGTAGCTGAAATGAGGCCACTCTGATCATCTTAAAGCAAAGACAGAAACTGACATGAAGCACATTGATTTATTTTTTATTATCAAAAAGTTACCGGAGAACAAAAGGGAAGGGATGGGATGGGATTCAGGATGGGGGAAGGCAGCGAGTGTGAAACATTACAGGAGAATTATAGTTTTGGCATGCATCGTTCTCTGTGGAGCTCCCAGTGCTCACAGATCAGAGATCCACCTCCTCCAGGCACACTCAGCAATACACAGAAGAGAGACAATCCACACACACACACACACACGACTGTATTTATATACACACTCACACAGAGGATGCATGCATTCACACAAATACATCTGTACATGTTCCCTGCGGATATGGAGTTCTGCATCTGTAGCATAATTAACAGAACAATAATGTTTGAGGTGAGGAAGATTAAAAAATGAGGGTCATCATGTATCACAGAGAGGCTTCATTTACAGCAGGTGCAGAAGCACGAAGCAGTTTGATTTTTAATTTAAGCTTAACTTAGGTTTTACTCAAAATGTTAAAGTTCTCAATTTTCAACTAAAACACTTCTCTCTTTTCTTTTTTAACTTTTTGTTTCGCTGCATTTAAGTTTGATTCTACTGCATGTACTGTATATATGTATTTATTATTATTTGTGTTATGTAGCCATGTTAAAAGCAACACATGTAAAACAAGTCAGTAACTTTTAACTTTATTTTTTTTTGTGTGTTTGTACTGTTTTGTTATTCTGGACATTTGAAACCTGGCAGCTTTAAGGCCACATATGGCTATTTTGTTTTGACACAGAATAACATCAAAATGAATTTCACTGATTTTCATACTCTTTTTAAATTTGTGAAAACTAGTACTGAAATATTTTGATTACACCATGCTAGAAGTTTGTTAGCCTGTTATTCACTTCATCAATCCAACTCCCACACATACAGGCTGCTCTGGTTCTCAAATTCAGCAGAAAACTAAAGGTAAGGATAAGTTGCAGGCAAAAAAGGTTACGTTTTGCACACAATTCAAATCAATAAAATAAGAGCTTCTGATAATATGAAGGTTTAGAAGTACGTTTGATGAAAGTATTATTAAAATTAAAGTAAATGAAGATCTTATTTATAGATTTACCAAAAAATTCACAATAAAATATGCAACAAACTGATTATTATTCTCTGTTAATGTTTCGTTATTAGAAAGTGGGATACTTTATTAGGTCTACATGATAATATAATCAAAATTGGTAGAATTCCCCCCATTCTTTACATGAATTTGGTGTTATTGTTTGTCCTAAAATGTAAAAATGCAAATTTTCTTTAGAGATTTTAGTTATATAATGTAATAAAAAATCATTGTAGTATTGTGTTATGTTATTTTAATGCAGGGGTCATCATCCCAAATGACCAGCCTTCTAACAAACTAGAAATGGCCTGTGGGACACCACTGACAACAGTTCCAACACATTCTGCAGCTCAGTTTTATTCAGTAAGGGGCAGAAATGTCTCTTTTCATTTTAAAATTTACATATCCCTGATTTATTAGTTTACTTGTAGATTTCCTAATGAGCAATAATGAACATAACCAGAAGTTTTACCCACAAACCCAGCTCATTTCATTTAGATCTATCAACCTTTGCCAACATCTTATTGAAGGTGTTGTCAGAGTTGTTACAGTTCTTCAGAAGCAAAAGAAGAAAAAAAATAACCATATGCAATAATGAATCTTATTAGGTTTAATATCTTTTTCACAAACAGACTCCATTATGTTTTTATTTTTTTCCAGCTGGTTACCATTCCCATCAAGGGATGAAAAAGTGAAAATATCAACAAAACCCATCTACTTCCTAATGTTATTCTACCATAGCATGTTTCTAGTTTTCTATTATTGGGATAACGTGATAAAATTTATTGTTTTTGTATTTAGTACTACATGATTCTGGTCTTGCATCAGTTTTTTATGGTTTTGTTGATTATTCTGTGTGCATGTTTGAGCTATTTTCAAACTGTTTTTTTTTTTTGTGTGTTTTCTCTTGGAAAGTACATTGGGTTGCACTGAATGAAATAGAATAAAAATTCTGACTGGACTTGTATTTTCTTCTATCCAACTTTCTGTCACCTGACAAACAAACAAATGTTACACTTTGTTTAGATTTTTTATTTTATTTCTTTTATTTTTTTTCTTAAAGTAAACTCCACTTCCATTTTTGAAAACATAATATCAAAATGTAAAAATCCAGGTACTTATATTTTCTATACACATAAAAAGCTTACATATTTTATAATTCAAAAAGTCCCCATAGATAAAATTACTTTGCTTTACCCTAAAATACAAGATTTCTCACAAACATAAACATGTAATATATTCAAAACAGATATGTGTAAAGAACCCAAAAGACGTATTAACCTCAATTAAGCATCAGAAAGCTACATAGTTTTAAAAGCATGTATTTCAAATAATTCTGGATAATTTTGCTACTAATACTGGACACCAAATAACTTCTACTTGAGTTTTTTTTTAAAAAGATCTGTTAGTAAACCTTTTTTCAGTCTACCTTTATGTTAATAATTTAAGTGTAAGTTTCTGGCTCAGATGAAAGTAGTACCTCTGTACACTCAGTACAAATTGACCTTCTGAGCTTAGAGTAAATTCATCTGACAGAAATGTTATTCCATTTAAGGTTCTACTAAGCTGTAGTTCTGTGCTGGCAGCACAAACAAGGTTTTACAGCCAGGATGCCAAGAAGCAGAAAAATATTAAACAAAGGAAGGAGAGAAAAAAAATAATAAAAAACGAGCAGACGTTGAAAAATACCTGCTGGCCCAATACCGAGGCTCCATATGCCCAGCTCTGCTCTGACTGCTGGCTGACCAGCCTGTATGCCCACTTTCTCTCCCAGGTTTAAAGCACACACATGCAGCACACGCTTCACTGGGGACAAGCCGGCAGGAGTAATCCTGGCCTACTTTTCTGCCCAGAGCATATAGTATATCGAAGCACTGACTACACACACCCCTACCACAGAAGAGGGAGAAGAGAATCAGGAGGGTGGATGAAGAAGGAGCAAAGATTTAAGGTAAGTTCAAACAAGGATAGAGGGATGATAGAGTGGAAACTGGAAAAGTGACGGGAAGAAAAAGTAGAGGATCAGCAAGAGCAGATAAGGCATATGAAGGCCTAGCACTTGTTGAAAGAGGGCATTAACGCTCACTTCCCCTTTTCTACAACTAAAATAACTTCATATTGGAAAAAAGGTGGATTTGCAGCCGTTTTGTCAAACCTTGTAAATGACATAGAAACATGATGTCCTGACATATTGTGAGATCTTGCAGGATGTGATAGCATTCAGAGAATGTGTTGCGATTGACTCTCAGCTGCCACATCAAATCCAGCTCAGTATCTGACAGTCGACTGAGTTTTAGTCATTTCTGTGCTAAGGTCAGTGACTTGTGGTGGCCATCCTGACTCATGAATTCCAAAGCAAGTTAACTGTAGATGCAAACCCAAAGATGACTTTCTCAAAGTTTCATTAAACTCCATAAGTTGGTTTTCAATGATATTCATCCAGTTTCATGGGTTATTTTGGTAATGCTACAGGCAAATGAACACACACACAGAGGCATGGTAACACAAACATTATCACCCCTTTGGCAGTGAGCAGTAATGATGGAAAGTAATATAAAGGGTAGGAATGTAAGAAGAAAGGAAAAACTAGGAGAAAGTTCAGAACTTCACCAGTGGAAACAGACTGTGAGAGGCTATGGGTCCTAAAAGAAAACTAGCGCATCAGCCGAGTGTCCTGTCAAACAAGCATGGGGAATGACCACTTTTTCTAAATAAGAGTATTAGTGAGACGTCCTCCTTCAGGGATTTTGTGCTGCGGAGCCTAAAACCACACCAGGGAATAATTTGACTCTGCTCCCATTGACAGGATGAAAAATGATTCCTGGAACGAGTAAACAAATGATTACATCACACATCTTGCTCACAGCACATATAAAACATCTGAACATGCATTAAGACAGAGCATTATAAATTGCATCCTTATTCATACATGTGCCAGTATACAGTGCTTTTGTTTAAAAAAATGTGATAATTTATATATTCAGGCATTTGTGATTCATGTGCAGTGCAAACCCTCAGGGCTACATGTGCTGGGGATTTCTGTTTCCTTTAAGCTGAGCTATAATTATTGTGTGTGTATTCAGAATCTGCACAAAGTCTTTATATGAAAACATTTTCCCCATAAATCTTTTGGCCAGCTGGATGCAAATTAGTTACTTGGGCAGGTCTCCCCCCAAAAAAGCATAATTTTAATAGTAAATGAGGATGTTATGAAGAAGCTGGTAGCACAGTTGTCTTTGTCAATATGTCAATTTATTAATCATGATTTCAGTTTTTGAATTCAGGAGTTCATGAGTATGGCAAGTAAAAAATAGATGAATGAGGTTTATTTAAGCTAAGTAAAACATAGCTAAACATAGCTAAATTAGATGAAATGTCCATGTGGTTGTTTGACAACAGCTTTTCTCCCTGATTTAGCCATGAATTATAGATCAGTTTTAGTTGATATTGGCTGTATCTCAATTCAGGGTCTGCATCCTCCATAGTATGCATATGTAGGCCGATTACGTTACTGCACCACACCAAAGGCTGTCCCATTTTATGGGCTCCTTCTTATGCATCTGACAAATGTGGCCCTCAAAACCCTAAAACTAAAGGCTGGATCTGACTATCCTTCACAGCTGAAGATGCCCCAGGACTCATTGCTCCATCATCAAAAAGAAAATAAAGTGTTGAAAGTCATTACGGACTAAAGATTTAGTTTATAAATGTATGTACAGCAACTTAGCTGATGAAATTTATGCTGCAATATGATGTTTAATAGCATTCACTGGTACTGAAGTTAAACCCAATTTATTAACGTATTTTGTGTATTTACCTGTACTGTATTTAAAAATACAATGAATTTTGTGAAGAGGTGGTGCATGGCCACGCAAATATCTATCATCTATGCACACTTCCTCCTTACAGGGTCACGGGGGGTCACTGATGTCCATATCCAGGAGTCACTGTGGGAGTGGCAGGGTACACTTTGGACAACTTGCAAGTCCATCACATGGAGACAGAGACAAACGAAACAGACAACCATTTACTCAGTCACTCAGTGGCAGCTGGTGGATTTTTCTCCAGGGGGGCTACAACTCTAAAATAGACATTTCTCAAAAAGCAATCAAACATGTACTAAGTTGTATCACACCAATGTATTTATTAAACAAATTAAAATAATAAAACAGCATTACAATATCATGTAGTGTTTTATTTTTGTACATACATTTTGCTCTTCTTGAACTGAGTGGCAAATGTTTTCATGAATTTGGTTAAAATCAGGGATGTTTTAACAAGATTCTTCTCTATAGAGCAGGGTGTCCAAACAAGGCCAAAATTAAAAAACATTTTCCCTGAGAGGGCCAAAATTAAAATCAATCTGAGGGCCACAGGCCAAATGCAATAATATAATACAAGAAATGCTAGTACTTCTTAAGTAAAGTTGTTTTATTTTTTAGGATTAAGCTAGCAGCCAGTGCGGTTGCCCATGTTCTTTTGTTTCTTTGAATTCAGCCCATGGACACAGAGAAAATTCAACGTATGCTTGGGTAGCAAAGGCTCATAGGACATTTCATAATTTAAAATTTGAGAATATGTGGTCTTATTGGCCAAATGAAATGGTTTGGCGGGCCAATATTGACCCCACTTTGGGTACCTCTGCTATAGAGCATGGTCAGTGCAGTGAGATGTGATGTTGTGTACCTGAGGAAAGTCTTGATTCTCTTCAGTGTTGAGAA
>JARVJO010000001.1:43026417-43040032 GCA_031762555.1 Cynodonichthys magdalenae
TCCTTCCATTTCAATATGATCACTTGCACAGTGCTCCTTGAGATGTTTAAAGCTTGGGAAATCTTTTTGTATCCAAAACTTTAAACTTCTCCACAACAGTATCTCGGACCTGCCTGGTGTGTTCCTTGGTCTTCATGATACTCTCTGCACTTTAAATAGAACCCTGAGACTATCACAGGGCAGAGACTTTGATTACACACAGGTGGATTCTATTTATCATAATCAGTCATTTAGGACAACAATGGATCATTCAGAGATCCTCACTGAACTTCTGGAGTGAGTTTGCTTCACTGAAAATAAAGGGGCCGAATAATTTTGCGCGCCCACTTTCAGTTTTTTATTTGTTAAAAAAGTTTAAAAGATCCAATGAATTTGGTTCCACTTCACGATTGTGTCCCACTTGTTGATTCTTCACCCAAAAATTACAATTTTATATCTTTAAGTTTGAAGCCTGACATGTGGCAAAAGGTTGAAAAGTTCAAGGGGGCGAATATTTTTGCATAGAACTGTATTTCATGGATTTTCTAACTTTGAAAGCTTTGTAACTGTATGCTCCAACTAACTTAGCTTTTCCTACATCACAAACAGGCAATTAAGCTAACAAAATAATTATTTTTTATACATTATGTAAAAACTGTTGCCATAATTTTTCATAAAGATAAAAAACGAAGAGGTTCTCAACTTCAGCATCTTCTATTCCAAGATCATGTTTGCAGTACAAACAAAAACGCTTGTCTCTAGGTGTGTGAGACCACCTGATACTTTCAACGGCTAGACCACACATTACAAACTCAAGGCCCGCATGCCAAATATGACCCGCCACAGCATTTTATGGGGCCTGTGAGAGCTTCAAAGGTGCATTAATGTCTTAAAAAATAGGTATATGCTGCTTTAAAGTCAGCATTAACCATAAACTACATCTCCCATAATACATGTTGATTATTTTACCTGCAAAATGATGGCATTCCACCACTAGGTGGAGGGGCACAGGTTTCAAAAGTAGATCGTGGCTGGCAGCCAAGGATATTTGCCATGTAAAATCTCCATTTTACTACATTATTGCCTGCTACTTTTGCTGCGGCCCAGTTGTACTGGTCATAAATTAGAACTAAAAGGCCACAGAATTCAAGACGGCAGCCACTCACCACAACTCAATGATTAAAATGCTCTTATTTTTACCTTTAACAGGATTTCTGTATTGTTTGTGTCACATTTAGTCAGTCGCACACGTAGTACTTTTCAGTGTTTATAAGAGGATGTGTTGCTGTTTCAATGCAGGAAATTCCATGTAGTGCTCAGTTACTGTTTGTTAGCGGTGCTCAGCCGTGGCAATGAGAAGAGGAACATGATGCTTTGTGTTTAGCTGAAGTTAAACATGAAACATTGACATTTATTACAACTGACCCTGTGAAGGCCATGATAACGCTCATGTAGCGTAAATACAGCCCTCTGTGAAAATGATCCATGGGCTAGACTATTTTCTAAACATCTTAGTAACAATACAGACCTACTATATTTAATCTTTCTAATGCTAATCAAAAACTTTAGTTCAAAGATATGTTTATACTGTAGAAAGTATTTTGACTCAATTTTTTTATTTAGTTGGATTGTTTTCTACACCTGAGTACCATGCTGCTCTTGCATTTTTACAAAAACACTGATTTAAATTGATCAACTCATGTCTTTTTACCAACGGCACCTAATCCAAAAGCATTTTATAACACTTGTTTGGATATCTAGAAGCATCCATATTAATTTGTTTCTACCACTAGAGTACACATCTCTTCGTGTAACTAAGTTACTGATCATCATTTACTGAAGAGTTAGTTTTATGAACCTCCATTAATTAAATAAATATTTTCACAACAGAGAGAGAGGTTTTCCAGCTAAATTTGACTAAATATTTGGATGGATTCCTAATAATGTGCAACTTTTAGACAAAAAGAGCCAAAGTCACAGCATATAAACACTGAATTGTTTCACTGCATTGTTTTCTTTCAAGCATATAAAATAAGTTATAATGGGTGAACAGAATTTGAAATTCACCTGTGGAGTGAGGATTTGAGGCAGGTAGATAATTCATCCCAATCCTAGAAAGAGTTCCAACTAAAAAGAAAAAGTGAAATTTCTGCATCTTCCAAGGTCTGTACACATTCTTTTCTTCTCTGATTTATATATTTCTTTTTAATTCAATAGAATTCACTTAAAACCAAACTATTGTAGAAGCTAGCAGATGTTTTCCAGATTGTGACGGTGGTCAGGAAACATCCAACCGGAAGGACACCCTGGGGCAGATCCTGAACATGCTGAAGAGGCTGACATATTCCAGCCAGTGTGGGAATACATTGAGATCCCTCAGGAGCAGCAGGTCATCGGTTTGGAAGAATGAGGACCTGGTTACAGTGCTCAGTGTCTGGCCATATCCAGAAAAGGATATCTGGGTGTTTTTATTGGACTGAGGAACACAAGAACCACTAGATTTACTGCAAACCCTGATTTATTTTTATTGTGTTATGTTACAATCATTAACCCAGACCACACAAGCAAAAGGGATGTAGGCATTTTTCTCCTGTCAGTTTCTTTACGAAATCAGGCGAAGGCATTGTTTGGGAAAAATCATTTGGTGGTTGTTTTGTGCACATTTCAGTTTGTTTATGCTAAAAAAAAAAAAAAGTGGAACTGAAAAGTCTTGATTCCTCTACCAGGCCACAGAACTCTCAAGTTAATTTTAGATGCAGCCTGTCCAGTCCTATTTCTATTCCGGGGCCTTGGCTCAGCTCACTTTGGGTAGTTCCTTCATCACCGCAGCAGACCGGGGGGAGGACTTTATTACAGCCACAGCTCGTTAGCTTGAGTGGTCTTAATGAAGCAGCGTGGCGATCAGACAGAAATCATGCTGCTGAGGCCCTGCATCATTAAACCAGCCTTTAATTACGTTGATATATGACTGGGACGGGCCTCGATGCCACGGAAATCCACCATGTCTTACCGTATTTCAGCCTCCTACACTTCCAGCGCACACATAAGCACATTTCCTTAATGTAGTTAGGGTTTCACAGTTACACAAACACGGAGAGGCGAGTTTTTTCTTTTAATTTTCACACTGTTTAAGGCAAGCTGAAATTTCCATCGCAGCAAAACACAAGCTGGAAGAAAGAATTTCTGGACAAGTTCGAGAACTTTAAAAAAGTATATTTAAAAGTTAGGAGGCAAAAAATTGAGTTTAATTTAGGTTGGCCAGATGGTCTTGTACTTTTGAGTCCAAAACTTTTGCTTAGTGTGCATTTCTAATTTACCCTAGTTATTTGGGATTATTATTATTAATGTTAGTGTCTGCACCTTTTTGTTTGGTTATTTTTACTATATTTGGTTCTGTTTCTTTTATATATTTTCAGTTTGTCTGTTTTCTGCTCAGTCCGGTTTTCACGCCCACCTGCTCCTGTTCTGTCTGTGCACAGGTGTTTTCATTTGCAGCTAATGAGTTGTTTCTTTAAATACCTCTGGTTTGATTGTGTTCATTAGTGCAGCATTATACCTGTCTTCTGTTACCACGAGTTCAAGTAAGTGATCCTATTATCTGTTCCTGGTTTGGTGAGTTTTCTGTATGATCGTTTGCTGCCACGTCAGTATTTTGTTTTCTTCAATATTGTTAATAAAGTTTTAGTAATACTCCTCGCCTTTGTCTGCATTCTGGGTCCTAACCTATCTAAAGTCAAACCACAATTAAATTTGATGTGCAACCAAAAAAGCAAACATTGAATTAAACAACCCCCCCCCCCCCCCCCGATTATAGGCATTTAGTATAAAAACAATATCCTAAGATGGATACCTTTTTTAATTTAACCAGATAAAAATCCTGTTGAGATATACAATATCTTTTTCAAGGGGAACTTGTCAAGACAGAAGAATAAACATTAGGATTCAGGGTTTGAGGAGGTTTCATGCATAATTTTTTTTTTATCAATTTAAATGTATGAGAGGACAAGCTTCAGTAAACTGAATAGTGTCTTTCTGAATAAATGTTATCAAATGTAAAGTAAAATTAAAAAGCTAAAATATAAAAATTTCTTGTTGCATTAGTCAAATAACTTATTTGCATTTTTTTATCATTGTTCTTGACTATAAAATGGTTTCAAAATGTCTGCATTATCTTGAATATTTCTATAATTTTCTACTTCACTTCTCAAGTGAAGCAGCTGGCTGTTTGCAGGATTAAAACACATTTATTTCAGTAACATTGCTAGAACTTGGATATCAGAGTCTTTGACATGTTCTGTGAAACATGTTTCCCTCTTCTTTCCTCAGACTTGGCTGCGGTGGCAACATTATGTCATGCTTCCCTGCCTCCTACAAAAGGAACAGAAATCCAGTTATATAATATGAGTGCAGAGGTTCTTGGGAGATTTGGAAAGCTCAGCAGTAGACATCTCCACTTTGGGTTAATTGGTTTTGCTTCTGAAAGGCCATCATTTTCTTTCAGGCCCATTAACCGTAATGCTCCAGAGTCCAGGATTAGTTCGCACTCAGAGACTGCTGTGTTGTCGTTAAATTCAATTTTACGGAGCACCCACCGGTGCTAATTACAGCTAGCTTCAGTGAGAGCTTCACGTTAGTTTGAGCACCAGAAGTCAGCTTTAGATCAATTTGTCTTCAACTTTAAGCTGACATGCTGATCTTTTTAAGTAGTAGGTTTGAGGCATCCAAAAATGACACATTTTTCAATTTTTACAGATAACCTTTTGCATTTTCCTTTTTTATCATTTCAATGAAAAACCATTTAAAGTTCCTGAATGTTTTATCACATTCTGGAAACTTGAATCTGCACAAAGGGGTCACGTGTCTCTCTTCCAAATCATTAAAGTAATTCATTTTCATTTATATAGCTTTTTCTATATAAAAGTGAAACCAGGTTTCATACCAACCAACACAAGACAATTTGATTATAGAAAAATCAGAAAATAAATATGTTCCAAGTGTAAAATGTCAAATGTTCCTATTAAAACAGGTAAGTAATCAGTGAGTAAGTAAAGTAAGTTTTAAGCTGTTTTAAAAGCAGGAAGTGTGTTTGTGTCCCAAACTCAAACAGGAAGCTGAGGCCTGATAACTAAAAGCTCTGCCTGCTGATCTGACCCTAGAGACTATAGGATCGACAAGGAAACCTGCACTTTGAGATGGAGTGATGGTGCAGTGTGGAATGGATTAATGACAGCTTCTAAGTGAACTGGCTCAAGGTCTTGAAAGGCTTTGTATGTCATAAGAAGTAAAAAGAAATTAATCACCCAGTTTTTCACCATTGATTTTTGTGATATCTAAAATATTTGCTGTCCATGTTTTCTGCAAACATACTGAAAAGTAATAAAATCATATAAACTCAAATATATTTTTACTCAGGGTAATAAGTTCTTTTCAGTTTTACTCCAAAAGCAGAAAAGTTCTGATGCCAACTAACAAAAAGACAAAAACAATATCTTCTTGCTCAAGAAATTGTAAAAAATAAACTTCAGTCAAAAACATGTTTTCTAGAGTTACTCGTTCCTGTAAAAACTCAGCACCATGGTGGACTGGGAGGACTGATGACGCAAAAGTAACACAAATGTAAACACACGAGCTAAATCTCTGACCTGAGTACTTCAAACAAAACAAGACTGAACTAGAACTAACTAATAAAAACAAAACTCAGAAGTAAAGCCAACAATTAAACAAGGATCTGAAACGTGATGTACTGAGGGAAGCTAATGAGCGACTCAAAGCAGGTGTGTTGATTACTAATTAAGACCAAGTGCTGTGATTGCACCTTCTGCCTACATAAAGTTTATAAGCAGGTAAAATAAATATTTTTTTTAAATCCTTTCCAAAAAGAAAAATGTTTGAAACCAGATTTATTATGTTTTTTACGCAGCAGACGGTTTCATGAATGCCCACTCTCACTTTGTACTATAGACGCAAAAATATCTGTTTTTACAGCATTTATTTATTTATTTTTTAACTGTTTTGCTTTTAAACTTTGATTTTTTTTTCCTGAAATGTTTAATAACTGAGGAAAGTGTAAAATATGTCAAAGGGGAAATCTTTTGGCCCAACTAAAAATGTTCTTTCCCTGTATTTTGATATATTGTTGATGTAGATGTTATCACTTTAAAGGTGTGTTATAGGTCCTTATGCGTCTTTGTTAGAATGTGATATACTGTATATATACTGTATATATTCAATCAAAAAAGTACTTCAAGTAGGAAGCCTAAAACTACAAAACCAAACCTATGAATTGAAAAGTAAAAAAAAGAGAAACCAGTAAATAAATCTATGCCCTATAAAAACAGCACCTTTTAAAATAAAAATCTTTGTGCCATTATTTGAAACAACAAACAGCTGCAGTTCTTTGTTTTCTGCTTTAAAGGAAAATGACCTCATATTAACTCACGTACAGGTTTACTCAGTCAGATCTGCTTAAGAAACATTTGCACAGGATGCAGGTAAAAGATTCATTATTCAGCCCAGCGATGGGCAGGAAAGGGCCTCTCCAATGGCTTTTACCTAACCAGCCCCTAAAAGCCTCCCAAGAAAAATACCTGCATTACAGAGCCTCAGTGTGGAGTAAGTGTATTCACTATAGAAGCACTCCCAGTACCTGAATAAAAGATGAAATATTGAACATAGACTGTGGGGTTTTAAGTTTATTATTTAGACCAGGATGGTCTAATTGCACTAATGCAATGAAGAAGTTTTTTTTTTCAAGCTAGATAGAGTCTTCTTGTTTCCAGGCCTTTTCTTAAACCAGGATTTTGAAAGCACTCCTTCATGAAGCAGCCATATTTTTAGGGAGAATGAACTGATGATACTGTACATTCAAGGTAGAGACATTAATGACTTTTTAATTTGTAAGGTTTTACCCCACTTTAATTTTTCCGACCCCGGGGCTCTTTACCTGCAGCTATGAAAGGTGAGGCTGGAACAGCTAATGTAGAAAGTTTTTAATGCAGTCAAGTATCACACAGGCTCCCATCAAAACCAAATAGACCCTGAGGAATGTATCCTGGCTTTGAATGAAGAGGAAAAGATGGTAGTTTTCCTTTATTTTCTTTAATTTTTTAACAGACTGGAGAAACAGCAGGAAAACTGCTGTAAAGTTTGTAAACTTGTACCGTTATGCTCTATTTTTCATTTCAATTATGACCTAAAAAAAACTGAATGAAACCAAAAAACTAAGAAGGTAATGTAGCAAAGATATGCAAACTTTTTTATGCTGCAAAGCTTAGATTGTTCCCACATTATCTTCTCATATTAAGTCTTTTAAGCTTACTTCTAAAAATTGATCTTTGTCTTTGACCTGTCTTCATTCGTTGAGCAACAATGTTATCCATTTATGTTTTCTAAATGTTGAATAAAGAAGTCAAATCTTTGGTTTAGTAAACTTTTACAGCCTGATTACCATCAGCTATTTGTCTTTTGAGGACCTTAAAATCTCTTGGGGTGTGTGTGTGTGTGTGCGTGTGTGTGTGCACGTTATTTGAAATGGTGCTCATCATCTTATCATTTTATAATATTGATTTTTTTTTCTTGAGCCTAAAATTATTTTTTTACTCATGTGTTTGTCCCAAATTCAAATTCACCACAATATATGATGAGTTTCATAACATTTATATCACAATGTAGAAAAAAAAGAGAAAAACATTGTTAAAAATAAGCATGATGTAAATTTCACAATAAAATTGATAAAACATGTCATATTTAAAAATAAGCAAACAATGAAAATGTAAAAAAAATTGTGGTTCACAACAAATTTCTTTAAAAAAATAATCACAAGTTAAAAAAATCACAATTGTATAAGAATAAAGATGTTTACAAACAAAACAGGAAAAAAAATTGTTTGGAGAAAAATAAAATCTAAAAAGCATAGTTTCAAGCAAATTAACTGACTGACTGCTATTGTTCACTCTCATTAAAATATACTAAAAATGTACATAACGTAAAATAATTTAAATGTAACCTTAAAGTTATAAATTATGTGAAATGCACTTGTCATTTTCTATTTGTCTTGTTCAATAATAGTACTAACTGCGTTTAAACTTGATTAAAATGTATTTAACCTAAAGCTTTACTGCTCTGCTAAATATTTAACCCAAATATCTTCAACATTTAATTAACTTAATAATTAAAACTTAAACTGACTTTTAAAAAATGTTTGGTTAAATCCTGTTGGGTAAAAGCAACACAATCCCAGTTCATGATTGGTTCATATAATCAGATCTAAATTTAACAGTTAATTCTGTCTATTTTGGCAAATTCAGTATAATTTAGATTAAATTTTCTCAAACTAACTCCACAATGTTGGATTTAGTTAACCTATTTTAGCTACTATTACTTAAAACACATTGTTTTGATATTTTCTATTTTCAAGTATTTTAGATGTGGTTGATTAAGAAATTAACCTTTACTTTATCTACTTTAGAGTGTAGAAACTTAATGTTAAGCTCTGCACACCCTCCTTCAGATTACACAGTGTGTGTTTGGTTTAATTATTAAAGTATCCCCCTGTACAGCGAGATAAAACAGAGACCCTGGCATCACCTCTCACAGCCCTCATGTGTTGTCTTTGACTTTTCTCAGTGCTGATGGGAATTTATTCCCCTCTCCTGGCGGGAGCCACTCTTCATCCTCCCTCCCATATGCTGAAAACCTACACAGTCACTCTGTGCTCGGGAAATCCCAAGACACCGCGGTCCTCTGAAATCCAATAGAACGGCTTTTATCCCCTGAAGATACAGTACAAATCATCGCTGGTTTTATCTCAGCTGGGGATGTCAATTTATCTAAATAAGCTTTGTCCCTCTAGCTGCCTGTCAGAGTTATTTCTCCCTCTCCAACACCAGCCCCGATATGCTCGCTTTTTCATTCTTTTTCTCCTCCAGTGTCTTTGCTGTCCTCTCCTCCTCCCCATCTGATTTAGTGAAGTTTAGATCCAGTCAATGTCGCCGTCCTTTGTTCTCTGCAGAGAGGGGACAGCAGAGGATGGGGAGAGGAATGGGATTGGGACTCTGCACTGGGTCCCAGTTTTGTGTGAGGCCTGCCTTGCTGGCCCACAGACGAATGTGTTGGGGTGAGTGTGTGAGCTGAGTCCCTTTAGTGTGCAGTGGAATGTACTTAATCTGCCTGCCATCATAATGCAAATGAAGCTCCCTGGGCTCAGCAGGAGATGTTCAGTCTGAGCATGTGTGTGCGTGTGTGTGTGCGGGTGTGTGTGTGTGTGTGTGTGTGTGTGTGTGTGTGTAGGGGGAACAGCCAGGCCTCTGGCAGAGGATGTTGGAAAGACTTCTGTCACACTAACACAATGGCTCAGGACCAGGTCCAGTTACACACACAGAAGTTCGATGGAACAGACAGAAATATGAAACCAAGCAGCTGAAACAGAGAAATGTCACTCAGTTCACTCTGCTTATCAAAAGGCTCCTGTAAGGACATTAACTACATTAGAGAAAATGTTGCAGACTTCTCAATTTTAAAGAGTTTCTTTGTAGACTGTGTGAGGAAGTTTTTTACTTTTGAACGCTGGAGATGAGCACCAGCAGGATAGGATTCCCAAAGAGTTTATTTAGCTGAAAACTTGGTGTTTAGGTTAATAATCAATTGAAGGAAAATTCCACTGCCATGTCTGTATTTTGATTTTTGTACCAGTTTAATAAAAACATGATTTTCAGATATCTTTCATTACTTGAAGAGATGTTTACTGTCTGAATCTTTTCATTGATAAGTTGTCATTATCCAAAACTAGTCTGGAAAGAAGAGAAAAGGCAGCTACAATAAAAATAAAAAACTTAAAGCTCTGGAGGCCTATTGCAGTGTAAGAAAATATCAATACACTGAAATGTCATGTATTTCATTTCCTGATACTGTATTGATTTTTAATTAAGACTTAATGGATAAATGTTCTAAGAAGAAATGTGAAATACAAATGGAGTTCTCACTGTTCAGTGTTCGTCTGTTTGCATAAAAATAAACTGAATTTTATCATGTTTTATGCATGTTGTGCATTTATAATTAGATTTTTTTAGAGAAAAAATTGCAATATATCACCTTGCTTACAGAATCACAATATTGTGAGCCCTGTGTCATGATATATAATATATCACCAAATTCTTGCCAAAACACAGCCAAAGAGGACTACTGTGTTTATTAACATCGCTTTAAGATATTTTGGGAAATTCAAAGATTTCTTGAAATTATGAGTAGTGAAGAACTTCAAAACGTTCAAAAAGTTCAAAATTAAGGCAACGTTTTTCAATAAATTTTTTTTTTACTTGCTTCAGGTGCTTCAACACAAAAGAGGCAAGTTTTGATTTTTAGTGTTTCAAATTTCTGATTAAGAACAGATTAAAAACTTTTCTTCTTTCTTTTCCTATGAGTCAATCATTTTCTCATTATGTTTTATTCATCTTTGTTGTAAACACTTTATTTTTCCTTCTAAGAGTCAACATTTTTATATTGTTTCGCCCCTGTGATTCAGCTTCTTCTCCCTCAGTTACTGTTAACATTCTTCAGATCAAGGCCAAACTAGAGTTTATTGTCCCAAAGGGAAATTACCCCTGAAGGAGCACTGTCTCTACATGGTAACAGAAAATATCTGTGTGATGGTTTAGGCATTAATGCTAAAAACTGATTTTATTTTCATTTATTACATTTCCTGTTTTAAAGAAAATATAAAATCACCATTTAATTTCCTACAGTCCTTGCAAAAAAGTAACACAAAAATTCCATAAAAACTTAAGTACTAACCTGTTTTTAAAAATAAAATATACATTTTGGTAAAAGGCTCTGGTATGGAATGTCATGATTTTTCACTTAATTGTTCTGTTGCAGGTTAAAACTGAACTGTGTAGACGAATCTTTGTTTCATCACTTTAAAAGTCAAACATACAATAATGTGGCCCGCACTAATTATAGCTCGACAGTTAATTAGATTCAAAGATTAATTAACAGCTTATCTAATCTATCAAAGGGCTAAAGATAACTATCTAATTAAGAATATGAGTGAGGAAGAGCAACAAACTTTGTCAAACAAAGAAGTCTCAGACATCAGCGTTATCTTCAATCATTCCTTTTCTCTTCATCTATTGTTCCCTCGTTTTTTCTTTCTCACTGTCAGTGCTTTCCTCACACCACCCCACCCCTGCCCCTGATGTTTATTGATTGCCAAAGTTCATACTAGAGCATCACTTAATGTGTTAGCTTCATGTCCCGCCTTTGTTCCGAGGGCTGCGGCCCACAATATTGCAAATTGATCCGTCTTCTTTGTTCCTATCCCGTCCCCCACCACCACCTTTTCCTTTTTATCCATATGTTTCTTGTCTTTCTGAGAACAGCATCTGCATGGCTAAACAGCGGTTTGAGTGCTGATTAGCAGGGCCGCACGCCTGACTGACCGCGCTGATGAGCTCCTTGAGGTTTGATGATGCAGCCAATAAAGGGACACGTTTGATTACCTGACCTCTGAACTCTGCCATCACCACTTTCCCTTCACACCCTCTCTCTTCCTCGCCCTCCTCGTCCTCTTCACGCCTTCATTGTCCCCTCTCAGGTGAAGATCTGAAAATGAGGTCATGCTTGTTTGAACACAAACATGTGCGTCATCAAGGGCAGCTCATCCTTGAAACGATTGGGTGGATGATTTTATCACCTGTGTGGGGGGAAGACAGAGACAGTTATTTTATTTAAATGTAACTTACTCCTTCGCCTTACTGTAAAATGAGTTTTTATTCAAAAGCATGGCATTCCCTGACATTTGTGTTGTGACTGACTCAGATACAACTACACCAAATTTGAGCACATTTGACTAAATAATTGTCAATGTTTTTCAGATGAATTGGCTGCAGCAGACATTTTGAATTAGGTTGGCTCCAAACATTTTTCAGCGGTGGATGTATACACATTTTTATTTCCAAATGTTTTTGTTAAAAACCCATCCTAACGAGTTCATTTGTTTACAGACAAAGTTTAAGCTAATGCCCAAACTTAGGAAAGATTTTGTGCTATTTGTTAACGCTGCAAATATGCATCGGGGATCAGTCTCAGCTGCTATTGCATCAAATAGTAGGTCAATATCTATAAAAATGACTAAATTATGACCATTTTGGTGTTTTTAAAGGTCTGTTGGCTGTGGCAATCATTACAAAATGTGTTGACTCCAGTTAGTTTTCTATATACATTTAATGATAACTTTTTATAAGATTTGTGAAAAATTGCACAGTGGTTCATGAAATATGGACACACATATGCACATGCCCTTTTGATAAAAAAAAGACTACAAAAGCTTTGGGTGACGCGTACAACTGTATACATGCTTTACCACTGCTGTATAAGTACTTTTTTTAAGTTAGCAGAGTTCAACCACTGGGATGAAATAAATAAATGAATAAACTTTTGTGGAAGTTGTGAAAAGTGTCCCTTTAGGCATAAAAGGTAAGTGGACTCCGATATGCAAAACACGCATCTAATAACGTTCTTCTCTCCTGTCATTGCTGCCCGAGACAACTTGGCAGGAGTTTGGAACAAAGACCAAACAACAGTTTTTTTGACGAGCCTGCGGTTTGACTTCAGCATCCTCCTGAGCCAATCAGCAGCGACTCCTCTAACGTCCACATCTCTGACAGTGTAATTGTCTGGTGGAGTTATCTCCCCAGCCTTCCAATGTCTGTAATTAAGATTTGAGCACCCAGGACCATTGTCACCCCTCAACACACACAGACTCCACAACTTCCCAGAGCTACTGTTTTCATGGAAAGATGATGTCAGGGGAAGAGGCTTCAAGTGTTTTCCGTGATGGCGGCACAGTAGTTTGCAAGACTAGAGGCTGCGCAGAGGGTCGCCTGAGAAGAGGGCAATAAGGGGATGGGGGACTGCGGCACAATCATCTTGATTTCTTGTGCTGAACGATTACATGCCATGCTAATTGCTAGCAGAGGGATCTTTAATAAATATTTCATTCGATGCAGCATCATTACTGCCTAAAGTCGTTATTAATCTCTGCCAGTAATTTCCACTCAAGAGAAGCGATTTGGGAAGGGAGGGTAATGTTTTCCTCCTGTGAGAGGGGATAGAAAAAGAGGTAAAGATGCGGGAAGGAGAAGAATTAGGGAATGATGCTGAAGAAGTGCCATTAGTTTAAAATTGTTTAAGGACAGAGGAGGAATGCAGAAGAAGAAAAGACAAAGGATGAATATATTTGGCAGAGAATGGAGGGTTGGGAGGAGAAAAGGAAATGTTAGATGAACAGCACTGGAAGGATCAGCTACAGAGGTTTTAAATGTTACAATTGTTTATCAAGTCTGGAGAGGACAACTTCCTTTGTAAAAATGCAAAAAATACTTTGTTTTCACTCATGTGGAGTTGTATTAAAAAATTACCCTCCATGTCCACTTTTTCAGATCACAATAATTGAGCTAAAGATGGCTGTATAAGTATCTACTGCTGATAGACCTGATAATCACCTCTAGTGGAACACATCAACAAGTAATAAAAATCTACCACCGTGGTCGGACCATGACAGAAGCCGTGTTTCCATCCAAATTAATTCGAATTTAGAGCGAATTTTTAAAATTTCGCAAAAAGGAAATGAATAATAAAT
>JARVJO010000001.1:43059167-43073531 GCA_031762555.1 Cynodonichthys magdalenae
CCAGTGAGAGTTGGAAGTTGTTCTGAATAAAGTGAGACTCCACATATTCCTCGTCTCGTCTTTGACTGACTTCCACAATATTAAATTAAATTTACATGGCCACTGTATCATTTCTTTCAGTGTAGAAGAGCAGCTGATTTGAATCTATTGAACGTGAGCACACAGATGATTTTCTGATTTTCACGTCTTTTTTCCATCACCACCGTCAACGTAAAAAAAAACACGGACTCTTCTTCACCCAACACGACACTGATAATAAAAAAAAACCACAATATTCAACTATCTTTATTGCTGTTTATGTACTTATATGAGCTGTGGGGGGGGCAGAGGGAGGATCTATGATAATTCATAGCCAGCCGCATCTTCAGCTCGTTCATACTAACTCAGGAAAAAAAGACGTCCAAAATTACGCAATCTCCAACCTGCTGTCTTCTGTCTTACTGAAGTATAATTCAAGCTTAAAGGCTGCAGCATGCTGCATCCGAACTGCCAAAATCGGGCCAAACTGTTGCAGTTTCATGACGAAAATTGTGTCATTTTGTTCACATTGTCGACATTTCGGCACCTTCCTGTCAAAACCCGTGGGTCAAACTTTTTACCCCCTCTACATAAGAACTTTATTGTGCGATTTGTCAGAAGTTTGTGGGAGTGTTTACTTGTGCTGGAAGGGCTTGGGCGCTGCATTTGGCTTCAACCACTCTCTTCAAAGATTAAAAAAACGTATAAACAACTCGTCTCCAGAAGCCGATAGTCAAACAGCCAAAAACTCATGAATGTAGATAAAACAAATGTTTTGCACGGTGGAACCTGACTGATAAAAACTTCGGAGCTTAATCCGTAACCAGTTTGTGGATAAATAAGGTTTTTTTCTGCTTTTTCTGCACTGTAGACTCCAGCAGGAAAGAAATCCCCATTATTTCTGCTGTCTGCAGTGACGTATTCTGCAGCAGGAGGGGTTTCCCAGGAGTTTGGTGCCGTGTGTCTCAGGAGCTATGAAAGGTGTGTGTGAAAACTAATGCCGAACAACCCTGTGACAGCGCGTTATCCGGTCAGCTGCGGAGCGACCATACTGCAGGCTTAAGACTTGTCATGGCTGAAGAGTTCACAAAGTTCTCATAGACTTTTGAGATTATCAAAACTTTATAACAATGAGGTTAGAAAAAAATAAGAAGCACATCAGTAACAAACTCTTCAACATGTCAAAGACACCAGTACAAATCAAACATATTACTGAAATCCAAAAAGGAGCAGGCAGCTGAATAAATGTCTCTTTCTTTCTCAACATCTAAAAGTTCTTGATTCAAATCATTACAAGAAGCAAAAGCTTTGAAGAACCAGGAGCTTTCCCCCCACTGGCCCAAAAGTGATGCCATATCACATCTGACACCCCAAAGCTTGAGGAATTGATCCTGGAGTAAAGCCATTGATTGGGTTGGGGTTTGAACACATGCTCAGGTCGAGAATGGAAGACAGGGTTAGAATCAAGACGTGCTCCTGGCTCAGTTCTTTTGTTGAAGAAATCGATGGTCTCCCTCCAAGGAGCAGATTAGCCCAGTCAGAACACAAGAGGAGCACAGCGTGAGTTTACATTATGTTTAAGGTTTGTATACTGCATCTGTCCTGTGTTTGGATATCACCCGCCGATAAAGATGAAAGGCGGGTCATACAGGTTTTGTCTGTGTGTGTTGTCTGTACCGCAGATGTCTAATGGATGGATTTGACAAAACTTTCAGAAAGTAATCACGAGGTTAACATCTAAAACTAATTAATTTTTGAAGTCCATCTGATTCAAGATGGCAGCAAAGCTTTCCACAGAAACAGCAGTCATACAAACACGCCATCTATTTCCTCACATTTTACATCATAGCAGTGGAGTTGGTGGAGTGCACCAGGTTCCTGGGGCGTTACATAGCCACCCAAACCCTGTCCTCACCACCTCCTACAGGGGAACCATCGAGCTGCATCTCTGTCTGAAGAGGAAGGAGCACTTCTCTCTCCTCCATCCAGGACATGGGTCTCAGACACTAAGTCAACATCACCCATAAAGACAACTCAGACCCCCACATAGACTGGTGGCCTCGGGCAGGAGAACCACTAGATTCTGCAACAGTTTCATCCCACAAGCAATCAGACTGCTGAACTGAACTGATCAAATGGCCGCAGTGGATTTAACAGCCACAATACCTGAGTAACATACCATAACCTCACGTGTATATGATACTCAGATTTATTTGCATATGTATTTATTTTTCTGTTCATCTCTGTACTGCAATTGCACTTTACTTTGCTCTAAGTCATATATATAAATAACAAGAGCCATTTCTTCCCCATTACTCACTAATAAAATGTGTCCAGAGCCGCACAACATACTACAAACTGTGATTTTTACCTGGTCCCCCACGAGAAATTATAAGTTTGTTGAAGAGGTGGTTTCTGGCCAGTGAGGTTGACATAATATAGCTAAAATTATACAGTAAATTAACAGTTAATTCTATTTTTACACTTTAGGATAAAAAAAAGAAAATATTCATGTAAACATGGAACAATCTTTCACTTCCTGTCAGATACTGTCCACTTTTAAAACTTCTATTACCTGGATTTTGGCATAGCCTGAGACTTGTTTTAGTTTGTTTTACCATTGTTTTATTGTTTTTATTATTTATAATTACCTGTTTTGTGTTTTTTAAGGTTTTTTGATTTTACATGTACAGTACTTTGTTGCAGCTGTGGTTGTTTTAATGTGTTTTATAAATAAATTTATAGTAGTAAACATGTAAAAATAGTTTATGCTACAATTAATAAAAAAAAAAAAAACAACTTTTAAAATCTTGATTGTCATCTAATAAATTCACAATATTTCTTCTCACAACTTGTCTTACCTGTATTCCAAAGAATTCCTCATGG
Organism: Cynodonichthys magdalenae; assembly: GCA_031762555.1. Taxonomy (NCBI): domain Eukaryota; kingdom Metazoa; phylum Chordata; class Actinopteri; order Cyprinodontiformes; family Rivulidae; genus Cynodonichthys; species Cynodonichthys magdalenae. The sequence goes on from JARVJO010000001.1 coordinate 43,062,072, forward strand.
GTTTGAGAAAAAAAAAGATGATACTGTAAGGCTGGAAGTTGGATCACTGAAGTGGTCAACAAACTACTAGCATGATCTAATCAAGTTTCACTCTTTGTATTAGTAGTTTCAAACACAAAAAAATCTATTTTATGTTAGTTTTGGTCAAAGCTTTAAAGAGTCACTGAGGGACCAAAGGGGCCCCTGTTCTATGCTGTATCTTTGCATCTGATGCAGAGATGCAACAAAATCTTTGAGATTTTTGTTAATGAAATGTGCGTTACAAATTAAATTCATTATTATTTATATTATTATTCTTAAATTTCCTTTATATTTGTGCGGTGAGCTGTCTAATTTGAACTGAACTGAAATACTGAGCTCAGATATAGAGTTGCAGTAGCTGATCACTCAATTTAAAAGGATGAGTAAGAACTTATTGTTTGTCATTGATCGTTTGATTAAACCGTGTGTGTTTATTAGCAAAACAGGTTTAAATGAAACTCTCAGAACATAAGCAAAAGTATAACTTGATTGTAATTCACTCTAACACTTTAACCACAGCTAATCAAAATTAACAGACACAAAAATGACAATAATTCAATCTATTTTGCTGAATAACTTGTGTGTGTGTGTGTGTCAGAGCCTAAGATAATCTTTGTTTAATTCTCTGACATGAAAGCAAACCTTTAATTTGTGGGGTTTTTTTTACATTTTGAATGTCTGTCAGTCAAGGTTACTGACATGGAGCCTTTTTATTTGTGATTTATTACAAACACAATAGAACATTTGTATGTGCCATTCTTATATAAACATTTTACGGCTTATTAAAATTACACAAAAAGTGAAACGTTGGGCCTTTATATAATGAGGTTATGTAACACGTAAAAAAAAAAAAAACTTGACAAAGAGGCAAAAGAATAAATATCAAAGCCTAGCGAGGAGAGCGCGAGAAGCTGAAGGCTTTGATGGACCAGCGCTAAAGGGCCCAGGACAAGTGTTGCCATGTCCCCCCTGAAACCACCAAGGCCACTGAGTAATGAATAAATAAACATCCCCTCTAACCATCTCGCCTCTTCCTCTTCCTGCTTTCCTCATTTGGCAGCCATCACACACACACACACACACAAACACGCATATGCATACACACACAGAAACTGGCACATGTCCGTAAACAGTCCTCACAAACTCATACATGCATGATTGCTGCCTATATACATACTCCCAAATATGCAGGTTTTGCTCAGCAGGGTCAGGATGGTATGAGTGCCTGCAGATGTGTGAGAGTTTGTTCCATTCAGCCAAAAGTCTGCCAGCAGGAGTCTATTATAAGCTTTGCCTAATTCATACTGTGTGCATTTCATTCATCCATCCGTATTTAGCCCAAAAGTCTACGGAAATATTTTGCTGGTAAAACCAGCAAGTTTCAGTACATCCCCATACCTCTGCCATGTACAACACATCTGAAAAGTCCCCCCATACACAACGCTGTGGAGGCATTTGTCAGAGCTTTAAAAAACAAAAGACATAAATTTGCCACAAGACTTGTTGAGATGGCGCCTCAGCTCTACATCTTCTGGTCTGACAGTCAGAGAAAAGACTTTTATTTTCTTCAACTTGATGCACCGAGAAACCAAAGGCAGAGCAAAGTCTTTTAGTATGTAGATTGTTGCGACAATGTAACCCCCCCACCACCACCACACACACACACACACACACACACAAAGATGCTGAAATATCAATTTTGTCTTTACCACACTGTAAAAGCTGAGGTAAATGACAAAAAGCTCATTTAAATGTGAAGTGACAGTAAACTCACAGATGTGATCTTGTGACTCTTCAGAAAGGTGCGTCTCTCACAGACATGGATAAAGTCTACATGTGTTTCAGTAGACCTTTAACTGCACAATCATTATTTCTGCTGTCTGCAAATGATTAAAAATCCCAAATAAGATTTCTAAAGCAAAGTTGGCTCAGCAGAGTAATAACATTTAGATACCAGACAGATGCAATAGTTCCAAATACAATTAAGGTCTGAAACCAGCCATTCATGGGACCTGTAGATTTGGACTACATCCTAAACCCTATAAACTGGAAACAAAATGGTCTGTAGCTCCCAAACCTAAACAATAGCTTCAATAAATAAAGCCAAACCTCTTAATAGGCTGACGTTAGAGAAGGGGAGGAGTCACAAGCTGGAGACATTTAGTTTGATGTAACCCAGCCAATCAGGTCTGGAAGGAGAAAAACATTAATAATATCAATTATAAACCACTTCAGGAGGACAGAACAAAAAATGACGCTTTTGGGAGACCGAACAAATTATTTTGTTTTTCACCTGGGCTATTTAATCAAAACCACTCCTCCTCTCTAACAGATCTAATCCAACTTCCACAATATCTGGATTTAAATCCACTGACAATAAAGGTGCTCAGATCATGCAATATAAGACCAAATAAAGAAAAATTATTCTCAGCGTTTTATTTTGCTTACTGTTGGGGTCATCTTATATGTCAAGTTTTCTTAGTCAGGTTAACTTGGTTAACTTGTTGCTTTTACTTTAAGTCCACAGTTCTCAAACTGTAGCATAAGTAATAATTAAACCCATTAAAGTTTTATTCTATTCTAATTTAATTCCTCTAGTGATACAAAATTTTGGTTTCACATTTACAAGTCAAATTAGCTGTGATAAGCTAAAAAAACAAAATGAGTGATTCCAGATGGAAACTTTATTAAACAAAAAAGGTTTTTCTTTAAAGGAATGCATATCACCTGACACCTATTAGTTTTTAACAAGCGTTTTGGTCAAAACTTAAAAAGAACATTAACTCACGTGACATCACAAGACCTCATACAGTTATCTTATTGGGTAATTTTTTGCAAGTACTCATACAAAATGTCCCGATACCCGGCTAGTACCAATACCAATATCAATATTGAGTTTGATAATCCATTGAATGTGTTACAGTTTACATTTCAAGTGAAAAGTTTGTCAGTTCCCTGTTAAAGAAAATTATACATGTTGAAAAAAAACTTATTTATTTTTATTTTTAAAATCTTGCAACATCATGCTGTATACTAGATTTGATCCAGTCAGAGGGGCTGCAGGCCTATAAGGAAGAACAGCCATCTTGTTCTAAATAAAAGACATGTTTATAACGTCATCGTGTAATGTTACAGTTGCAACTCAGAAAGTACTTAGTATCAGTAATTGGGCTCAACAAGTACCCAAACTGAAGTACTCTTACGCAGTTTGAGAAAAAACTGTATTTAAGTTTTGAAGATTTTTTCAGGAATAAAATTTAACACAAAAAATAAAAAAAACATGAGCAGCCATAAAGTAAGCATTGTCTGTAGCTGACTGCATGTGGGAGAATGGTTACAGTTATTTGTTCCTGTTAACACACTGTATATTCAGCAGGAAATAAATCACCAGCTCCCAGGTAAAAGACAAAAAGGAAAAGATGATGAGAAACAAAACAACAGCCTAAGAACAAGAGTCCCACTTTTATCATTTAGTCTGATAAGACGAGTTTGTCTTGGCAATAAATTGCAACCCCAAGCAACTTGAACCGAACTTAGCAATTAAGCTGATTTAAATGATTGTTACACCGATGCACCGGCCAAACTCACTCACTCTCAGACATTAAAGGTTGCGAGTTGGTAACAAAGCATTGGAGCACTCTGAAGCTATAAGACGCTGAGCTTGTTGCAAAGCACAAGACAATTAAGATGAAAAATACACCTGCATACTGTATCGACATTCTCAGATGGCTTTGTTCGTTAATGTTTTGACCTCGGCCGGCCTTAACGAAGCGCGCTACGGCTTTCGGCAGATCGTACTCAACACTTTCATCAAACCACGTGAACAGATCCTTCAGCTTCAACGCACGTGAATTAAACACAGAGGGTCGAATCTCGAAGAGACACGAGTTTCGAGTTAAAAGTTTGACTTGCTTTAATCTTGACTGCACTCGTGCTTTTTCTCCTCGTCGTTTACTTTGCGTGGATGCAAATGAACACGTGGCTGTTTATGTGGATGCAGATGTAGAAAAGGAGCAACGTGTGTTCGCTCTGCTTCTCCATGCTGCTCCGCTCCCACAGTGCCCCTGGGACCCATCTGCCTCCCTGTTATTAATTCATCAGGCTTAACCATGCAGCACTTTATGACTCTGTTTGGGCCGACGAACTATCACAAGCCTGCATCTCTCTCCGACTCTCCCACAGAGTATTGAAAAACAATATCTGTCACTGGATCCCGATACCTTAACTTGCAGCTCGAAGCATCCATTGTCTCGACCTCTAAGCCTCTAATCCAGTCTGAAATTAAAGGCCTGGAATTCCTTGAAGGAATGCATATCACCCTGCTGCCTTTCATGCCACAGTTTTAATAAGATCATCTCATGAAATGAGAGAGTTGTTTTAAACTCCTTTATGACAGTGAGATGCCCTGTTCAGAATATGTGTTAATAACTCTCAGCTACTACCATGTTAATCTTTAGCTAAATTTGAGTCATTTTTGAGCTGGCTAATGTTGATTAGCTGTGACTTCCATCTTGAATTGGATAAGCGTCAAACGTGAATCGGTTCTCAATGCACAACCAATGATTAGTTCCTGAAAGGTTCATAAAAATCTATTGAGTGATTCATGAGATGTTTTGCTAACAGACATACAGGATTGATGCTTAAAAGTTAATGCTTAATTCTGAGCAAATATTTTGAACAAACAGTATCCCTTAGTGTATTTTTTGTCACTAATTTTCAACTACACCAAATTTGATCAAAATCTAAAAAACTGACTTAATTATCGCCGTTTTTGTGGGTTTTTTATGTCACTTGGTTTTGGCAGCCATCTTAAACCGGAAAAAATGCCAACATTATTCAAAGGTAAATGCATAATATTTCCTGAAAGTTTTATTACAATCTGTCCTATGTTTTGTGACATATTTTGCTAACAGACATGCAGAGTTTCTCTACAAATGGTTAGTGACAAAAAAATCTAACTAAAGATTTGTGCAATCTGTGCTCAGAACATGTCTTGGGGTTCAAGCTCATCTACTACCTCCACAAATATTAGGTCAACATTTGTAAAACTGATCGACTTGTACCCATTTTTATGTTTTCTGAGGTCAGTTGGCTGTGGCATCTTCAATCCAGTTGACTTTTGAGGTTATTTTATGGCAATTCTTGTTAGAATCTGTCAAAGGGTTCAGGTGATAAAGTGCAAATTTAACACGGCACCCACAAAGTGAACAAAGTTAGCTTTTTTGACAAAATCACTCAGAGATGGTGGAGTTTAATAGCACTGGGTAAAAACAAACATCTTCTAAAAAAAAAGCCAGAAATAATTTCCTAAAAGGCCATAAACCCTCTTTGGGCACCCGTCAACTTAAATCTCTGTTTTCTCCTCACACTCCATCTGTGTAGCTAATTCCCATCACAGAATTTTTTATATTTTTTTTATTTTTCATGATTGCAGTCTTGTTTAGAGCTTTTATAGAATGAAATCTGAACATTGACAATGAAAAAATAATCTAAGAATCAATCAGTGGCCTTTACGTGAATTTGTCTTGATTGCCGTGCCTAAACCCATTCCCATCAAAGACACGGAGAGGAGATCTGAGATTGTGGCACATCAAAAGACTTTATCTGAGCTCGTATTCTGGGACTGCTGAAGATACGTTGAGAGATCAACGAAAGGAGAAGGAGAAAATAGTTCTTTAATGACTATGTGCATATTTTGTTTTGAGTATTCACAAAAGTTGCTACACTTTACTCATTTAATATAATGAGTAAAGTCTGAATGAGTTTCTGTCAATCAATTATCACTTATTGAACATTTATTTATTAGTATACAAGGTTGGATAGAAGTAACTCTGCCCTCTTCTCCATCTTTCAGAGGGCAGCAGCTTTAGGACATTCAGGGACAGTTGCTGTTGGTCAACTGAGGCTAAACACTTAGGTTATACTGCCCCCCAGTGGACATGATGTGACCTAACCTTTCTACAGAGGTGAGGACAAAAACAGACAAGTTCAGAGCATGTTTGGTCAAAAGATTAACGCAGCAGGAAACTAAATGATTGGTAAAAAAAAAAAAGTACCTTTATTTTAGGAATTATTCATATTTTAGAAATGTTTAATTTTTAGAGATTCTTGCATTTGCTCTTCATGAAATTTTTAGCTACAACAGAGAAATCTAAAAGGTAACTAAATAATTACATTTTCTGTGAAGATGCAGTTGACTACTGAGTGAATGATTTAGCAAAAATTCGCTGAAGATGCTGAAATTAGTTGTTTTAAGCAAAAAGAAGCAGATTGCTAAAAGCTAAAAGAAGTAAGATGCTAAATAAGAACCAAAAGTAGCAAAAACTCAATCTTACTGGCTAAGTACTAAAACAAACACTAGCTAAAAGCTAAGAATAGCAAAAGGCTAGATAAAAGTAGTACAACTAACAAATAGCATAAAGATATGTGGAAGACTATTTCAAACAGTATTTTGTAAAGAATAAAATTGATCTTAAAGTATTTCTACCAAAGCAGCTTTATTTATAGAGCACTTTAAACACCCAGAAAGAACCAAAGTGCTGTACACATAATAAAACATTAATTTAATCATAAAATTAGTCAAATTAAATAAAACATTAAAAATCAACTATACTAATAGTGATCAAAGGCCAGAGAGAAGAGATGGGTTGTAAGGAAGGATTTAAAAACAGACAGGGACGACACCTGTCTGATGCACAAATGAAGGTTGTTCCATAATTTAGGAGCTGCTACAGAAAAAGTATTCTTTAAAAATATTATCTATCAAAAAATGTTTGAAAAATATAAAAGTTAGAAAAACCAAGCACCCATCTTCTGATTGAGCTGAATGTTTTGATTTCAATGGCTAAAATAACTGAAAGTATGCAGGAAAATGTAACATTTTGAGTCAATTTTGTAAGAATATGGTGATTTTTGCTTCCTATCTCATGATGACACTTTATATTCTAAAAGACATCATTTCTGCAGCTTGCTGCTCCTCTCAAGATACTTCAATCAAAATATCAAGTCATGTATTTGTGTTGGCAGCCCAGTTTGATTTTTGTGTGACACTTTGAAGACAAGATGGACGAGGGGCAGGACGCCCAGAGATTCTGTGAGGCAGTGGGAGAAGATGTTCATGGAGGCGCTCTGTGGAGCAAAGTGACAACAGAAACAAAAAAAAAAATACTGATGTGATGTGTTTTACATCTAAGTGTTGAAGTGGCTTAAAACTGAGAGGTAAAATAAGTCTGGATGAATTACCTGCATGAAAACTAAATGAAACCATTTAAGATTTAGCTTTTTCTCACCTTTGTATAAAAACCATGAAGGATGTGACACAACAGAATAAAAACAGCACTGTAAAAAATATAACTTTATTTTCTTCAAAATATTTTCTTGTTTCTCAGGTTTTCTTAAAATATTTCAGTTTTTCTTTGGACTTTTTAACTGCTTTGATACACCATCCCTCATCTGTTTCAGTAATAACTCTTCAGGAATCCCCTTGTTTGTGCTAAAATACAATTTTTTGTTTCATGTTGTTGGTATTTTTCACCACCTCCATCAGTCCTCTCTTGTCCTCAAGTCTCAATATTTTGCATGTTGTGCATTTTTTATTTCCCCTAGATATTTAAAGTCAGTAGAACCTCAAAAACATAAAAACAAGCAATGTTTTGGAGGAATTACAAGTTCAAAATCCATCAATCCATTAGCTTTATCCGCTTCATCCTTTCAGGGTCACTGGTGCCAATATCCAGCAGTCACTGTGTGAGGGGCGGGGTACACCCTGGACAGGTCACAGGTCCCTCACAGGGACAAACAAACAACCATTCACTCTCACTCACACCTAGGGACAATTTAGAGTTATCATTTAGCCAAACATTCATGTTTCTGGTCTGTGGGAGGAAGCCAGGGTACCCAGAGAAAACCCACACATGCACAGAGAGAACATGCCAACTCTACCCATTAAGGTCCCGGGCCGGGATTCAATCTGGTGACCTTTTTGCTGCAAGGCAAAAGCTCTATTGGGCCCCGTGCTGCTCGAGTTGAAAATATAAATATGGTTTTTATTCTTTTTTTTTTTACTTTATTCTAAAGTAAAAAACAAAAATACTTGAAATCTAGTCCCTATGAAAAATAGCTATAAATCCAACGCCCTCAACATCAGGAAGCAGGGTCTCCGAAGGTTATAATAGTTTTTACAAATACAAATATATGAGATGAGATTCTGAAGAGTAAAAACTAAAAACTAAAGTAGACCTTGGTAAAACAGAAAGTAAAGCCCTAACTTCTGGATTTATCAAACATGACAACAAACAACAAATCTCTGTAAGAAAAGACGACACAGCACTGTTACATGCCTTGAGTTTCAGAGCCTGTTTACGTTGGATTTATTGTGAGGTCAGAAGTGGCGTAACTAAGCTCCTCCTGAAACGGTTGGGTAAAACATGGTGAACCTGCAACCTTCATGCCATGAGGCGACAGTTCCACCACCGATCCACCATGACAGCTCCACGTAAAGAATAAAAGGGTCAACATGAGCCTTTTTCAGGCTCGCAACTTCATCTGTCCTATATTAGTTCTATTTAGTCGTTTTTTGTTTAATTAACAAATGACACAATGCTGCTATTTTTGAGGCCAAAGTCATCAGACAAAAAAGTTGTTCAAACGTAAGTATCATTACTCCATGCTGTAAGTTCCTGTATTTAATCTGCCTGTCAGTTTAAATAATGAGGTAAAATGATGAGATGAAGCACCGCAGGATCTAAAAGCATAAAGAAACGTGTATGTGATAAAACATTATTTATTATACTTTTTTATACATAGATCAGAAAATCTACATCTCAAACAAATGCACAAAGATGTTGAATTGTTGAATGTAAAAGGGTAGAAAAATGTTTTTAAACTTTGTTAAAGTTTAATTTAAACTTAGTGCTTTCTCCACCCTAGAGTTTTGGGTTTTGTTTTACTTTTGGGGCAAACAAGCTTGTTTATTTTAGTAAAAAGCTTCAACTGGTTTGTCTAATTAAACTGTTACAAAAGCATTTGGGAGCAAGCATTTTATTTATAACGGCTAATTGTGCCGACACCAGGGACTGCCGTATTCATATACTTTTTCTCCATATCTTGAGAAAATAAAAAAATTTTAAAAACATAAGAAACACAATTGTGTTTGTGCACACATACACAGGAGATCAGTTTCTTGTTCACTGGTGAGATGAATTTTAAGCAGTCAGGAGTATCAAGTTAATCAGTGCCAATTCGGTGAGGGAATATCAAGTTGCCTTTTAACACGGCAGGATGCATGTATGATTAATGCACTGCTCCCTATTGGACTCCACAGAATAATTGTCTTGTTTACCAACAGGTGTTTTTAATCTAAACACAGGAATTAACATTCCTTGTTTGTGAGAGGCACTCAGGGCTTGCCATGTTTGGAATGTAACGGTGTCATTTTCCTAATCAGCAGCTCGTGTCATGTAATTAAAGGTTTGGGGTTACAGAGTTTAGGAAGTACTAAAAACAAATGTTTTTTACTGTGGTTTCAAACGAACAGCCTAGAAATGACTGGCAGCTGTGTCTGAATGTCTGTTAGCAAAATATCTCTTCAACCGACAACCTAGTTTTGAAGGAACTCTAAGCAGATAATTATTGGATGTACGTCTACAACTGATTAACGTTTGGAGCCTTCCCCTTTCAAGATGGCCGCCACTGATAATTGACTTTAGCAAACATAAAAGTGACAAAAACTTAATCTTTTTTTTACTGATTTTGAGGTAAAACTTGGTGTGGAGAGTCATCCACGAAACATACTCTAATTGCTAATTGATCATAATAGATCTTTGTTTAAATCTTTGCCTCTAATTATTGGAGTCAAAGTTTTCTGTCTGTTAACAAAATATCTTGCAAACCACTGAACTGTTTTCAATGAAACTCTTATAGAATAATCATTGGATGTTCATCTACAACTGATTAACTTTTAGAGTCAACCCTATTTAAGATCCCATCCAATCAACCTTAGCAAACCCAAAAATAACCATAACTCAGTCCAGTCAACAGACACCGAGCTGAGCTTTCTTTGTGGTTATAGTTGAGAGTCCTTCCTAACTCTGAATGATTGTAAATCATGAAAGAAATGCATGTTTGTAAGCTTAAAAACTACTTCCCATCATAAAAGTTAAACAAATAACACAATCAGGTGTTTCTTTGTCAAACCCCCTGCAGATTCTTTCTGGTAGATGTGACACTAGTGGGAAATAAATTTCTCACATCTAATACCTCCAACTTCCAGCTCTTTGGGAACTCCATCACCCTGGGAAACCGAACAACTGAGTCAATTCACCTTCCGTTAGTTTCATCAATAAAAGCTGTTCTCCTTTTTTTTTCTCTAATGAGGTGTTAAAACATTCGGGCCATGTTCTCCTCTGCTTTGGAACGGCTCAGAGCAGAATAGTGTGAATTTAGTGCAGATATTCTGGCAGTGAGGGAGGAGGGTTACTAAGTGAAAGCGTTGCATGTATTACCTTTTCACACTTCAGCATGAGACTGACAGGCTGCAAAAGCCACGATAGTTGAACATCTATTCTCTACAGTTTTGTAGCAAAGTCGTGCAGATTTGGGGTTGAAATGAAACTGGAGGGAGAGAGAAACGGAACCAACTTGGGAGAGTTTGTGGTTTATTTTTTGAAATCATCTAAAAGGAAGTTGAAACACCAAAGCCTTTCAATGAGTGAGTTTATATTTGCTGTTGATGTGTGTCATGGACAGTTCTCTCCAATATGGTCGTTTCTTTTTGTCAGCTCAGGGGCGGAGCCAGAGGAGTGGGACCTGATTGGCCACCACAGCATGTGGCACTGAGAGATGCACAATTAGAGTAAAAAAATTACACATAATAATTGGTTTGTTTGTTTGTTTGTTTTATGTAAAGACACAAATATTTTAAAACATGCTGTCCAATTTAGTATTCTCAAATAAAGTTTTTCACAAAGTTGATTTCCAGAACCCATCTGGTGACATTGAATTTTAAAAATTGAATGCGTGGTCATGGGATAATAACGGGATAATAACTTGGGGCCACGAGATAGTTAATGCGTGGCCACAAGATAATTATTGCAGTCATTTCCATGCAGGGACTGTTGATTGTTTATATGGACATGTTTGAATTAATTTCATTTCAATATAGGAATGAATAATGTACTCCAGTCACTTGTGGTTAGGCATGAAGTAATGCCAAAAAGATTCATTTCTTAAGCTCAACAGTCAAAATAGGCTCCTCTCTCAACCCCTGCCTTTGCTGCAGAAGGAGTCTAAGTTACATTCTGGAACAAAGTAAAAAATCTGTTTCCCAACATACACTTTGGGCATTCAATGTCATCTTGTAAATATGAATGAATGAAATTTATTTCAGACAATTTCAGACAATTAACAAATTTAACAAATAATAATAAATCAATTTCAGAA
>JARVJO010000001.1:43111035-43127151 GCA_031762555.1 Cynodonichthys magdalenae
ATTCCGCCCACCGACCCACAACATCCCGAGTTGAGGTCAGCAGCCCACCATCCCCACCATAAACGGTGTTGGTGGTGGAGTCATTGTTATATTATTAATATCTCATAAACCATATGATGATTTCTAATGAAACCTTCAGAAAGTAATAATTTAATGTACATCTACAACTGCTTAATGTTTGGAGTCATTCTGATTCAATACACCACAGATAATATAACGTAAAAAACAAAAAAATACATTTAACTCAGTTTGTAAATTTTACATACATTATGTGACAATTTGGTATGGTAGTAGCTGAAAGTCATCCCCATCACATACTCAAGGGATATCTTTGTTAATAATGTTAGCATTACATGTAAATTCTTTCAAGAAACACTACTTTTAATGCTTTTATGCATTTTCTCTTTCTTTGCAGGATGTTTAAACGGCAGTCTTGATTTATACACCTCCTCTGTGCAGCAAATTAAACCTACAATTATAGAATAATTAAAGACTATTTGGTAGCAGACTGATAAAGCTACAGTTTTTTTAGGTCAAGTCAAACTGACATGACAAAGTGACATTAACTGGAAAAGCTCTTTCCTTAAGAGTTAAGCCTTGTGTCCCTGAGCTATTTGCTACATCTCCTCACATTCTTCTGCTTAGGTGAAAGAGTCATGAAGGCCAATTAATGAGCGTGCGTGCGTCACTGCGGCTCGCTTGTTTTGACTGTGAAGGCAGAAATCTCTACGTGGTCTGACAGGTTTTAATGGAGACTCTCGGCCTCTGCTGGCAGGTGCTGCAGCAGTGATAAGATGAAGTGATCTTGAATCTTGATCTGAATTATGCAGCTTGGGGAACAAAGGTTCCAGTTGGGTGTTTACAGCGTGATTTCATGACATGTGGGTCAAATCAACAGGTTCACGCTGAAGAGCACATACTGTGGAATATGAAAGGTATGATACAGAAAGCTGCTGGTATTTCCTAAGTCATTTTTTGTGACTCCCAGCTGGCTGGAAAAGCTTCTTAAACTGCACTAAAACCATCACGTGACAATAATTTCCTTGCTAGAACCTTGACGAAGAGTGAAATCCTTTCAGTCTTTAGTTGCACGAAGCATATGTGACGGTTTACAGCTTCTGAACTGTGCATGAATTTTGTTTTTTTTTTGTTTTACTTTTATTCTTTTATTTATACGTGAGGCACAAAAATCTTTGGTCTGAGCTGCAAAGACAAGCACCTGTTTTGTATGTCAAACTGTCAAATTCAGTTTGATTTAACCACATAACTGCAACAGACTGCTTTTGAAATGCAAGTAGTAAAGAACACCAAGTAAAAAGTATATAAAAAATTTAAATGCACAAAAAGTAAGGTGACTTGTGACCTTGTGGATGGATGGATAGATGGATGGATGGATAGATGGATGGATGGATAGATGGATGGATGGATGGATGGATGGATGGATGGATGGATGGACAAAAAGGACGATTTTTAAACTGGTCAAACATTAGCAGTTCTAGCAAGCAATGCTAAAATTAGCTATGCTATTAGCTCTATTAGCACACAAGCAGCATTTCTGACGGTCTTTTAGATTTATTGAGTTATTAAAACAGAACAAAAAACCATTTGCACCTTGGGACTACTCGCATGATAAAAGACAGCTTGTAAAATAACTAATTAAAGGAGCCATTGTTTCTCTGTCACAGTGCTACAGTAGTATCAGCGTGACAAAAGATCATTTGCAACAATTATACTGCAATCCTGTTTGACTGCTTATTATTTTGAAAATGCGAGCCTTCAAAATAGGGAAAATACCAAAGAGGTTTTTAAAAACAATGAATAAAATCATATCTCTAGGCCTACTCTAGGGGTATTTGAATTGCTTGGCAGGAGAAATAATGCAAAGTTTCTTATTTTTAAGTGTCTTTTAATATTTTGTAGAAAACATAGTAATTATTAGCTGAATCGATATCCTTTTAAGCTCTTAGCAGGAATCTATCAATTCATTCATGCCACAAAGTAAATGACTTCCAAGAAGCTAATCTAAAGAGAAAACTTTGAACTGCAGTTGGCTGCTTGGATTTTATAAAGACTATTACTGGAAAAACAATGAACTCACAGAATGAATGGATTTCTACAACCAGAGTATTTAAAAAAAGTGACCCAAATCTACTATAAGCAGTGCATGTTGGCTATAGACTGACTGAGACTCTGCTTTTATATTAGGTCATGGTAGGAAGTCTGTTTATTTCTTCACTCTTGAATTTACTGAATATTTATACTTTAATTTGAATTGGGAATGTAAATACTACAAGTATTAAACTATTGACAAAAGTAAGGATGTTTTTTATTAAAACATGAGGCAATGTCAGCTTTTCTGCAAGTTTAACTTGACCAGAATAAATAACAGTCCTCCTGCTGAAGAACACGGTGGCACACACATTTTGTCTTCTAGTGATTATTTACAGCAGCAACGTACAGGACAGAAATCTGCAGTTCAGTACAAAGTGTAGAAGACTTAAATAAGCACAAAAGAGAGCCTCGGTGCAGCCTCTCTCCCCCGTTCACTCGCTGACATTGTGCTTTTGTTCTTGCTGTCAAAGCTAATAAACACTCATTTAAAGACTCATTCAATTTCTCTGTAGAGCAGAAACTGTATGAAACAGCTTTGATCTACTGATTTTCATAGATTGCTTGTTTGCATTTATCCCTGATTTGTGTGTTTATGTAAATGTGTGCGTGTTTTGTTTATCTCACCACATGGGCTTGTCTGGCCTCCTCTATATAATGTGTGGTGATGATGACAGAGACTTTTCCCGTCTTCACGATCTCCACCAGGTGCTGCCAGATCCTGGATGGAACACCAAATAAACATATTAAATAAGACTGGATCTGACCTCGATGACAACAGGTCCACTCCCAGACCTCTGATCTGGGCAGGGTTTGTGATTATACAGTGAAGCGACCCTCTTCACTTCACCTTATTGTGTCGAAATGTAAAAAAATTTCTAATTTTCAGTGCAAATACTTGACTCTTTTCACATATTAAATATTCAAAGAAACTTAAATGTCCATATCAATCAGTATTATGAAAATTAACATTATATTTAATCTGTTTCTGTTTTAAGAGGCTATATTATTAAACTGTAGTTGTAATTTTTGAGATGTCAGGATCTCTTTCATCTGTTCTCTTGTTCCTCTGTCACTTTCTGCTCCTCAGCTCCTGCCCCACCCACTCTCACCTGTTCTCAGTTGCCATTTAGCCCAGGTGTCTCATCAGCCCCTGTCCATATAATCCCTCAGCTCTCATTCATCTTCAGTCGAGCATTGTGTGTTCGCTTCATGCCACATCCAGGTCTCCATGGTTCTCCTTGGTCTCTTCCTCTTCCTCCTCCTCAGTCTCCCCTCAAGTATGTTCGATGCAGGTTTTTTGCTGCCAAGTCAGCCTTTTGTTTTTATTAAAATGAAGTCATTTCTATTTGAGTTCCTTATTTCGGTCTGAACTCCTGGATCCAACCTCCAAAACCACGGCATGACGATATCCTTTTTACAGATGTATTATTATTATGTTTTTTGTATTACAGCTGAAATATTTTTTATCAATATAAAGCTGGTTATAGATTGGAAGAGCACCTTTACCTGATGAGAAAACACCTGGTGATATACTAAATTTCATCTTATTTTTCTTTATCTAATTCATCGTAAACATGAGATCTATATTTTTGCTCCTTCTACGTCCAAAACTCCTCAGCTTATCAGACGCGGCATATTTGACTTACTGACTTCAATTTAGCAAATATGTCAAGTCTGGTTTTCCAGTTTATATTTAAATATAGCTAAAACACACCTTGTATTATCTGTTCAGCAATAAAAGAATATAGTTTAGGATTTTGTATAAATATAAGCCAGTAGTTCTTAGACTTTTCAGGTTCTGAACTTCTGACCCAAGAAATACCAACAGCATAGACTTGCAACCAGTAATATCTGGGGTCACAGGTTTCTGCAACTGTTATTTTGTTGGTCGAAAGCTACAAAATTGATCTAAAGAACGAGAGCACATAGATTTCTATTAGACCTCGGATCAAGCCCTTTTAAGTGAACCTTGCTTAAGCAAAAACCCAAGATCCTGCCCTGGTCAATGAAGTGTAAAATCTCAATTGAAACCTAGTTTCTGTGTAATTTGGGATTTTTTTTTATCTAAAGTCTCTAAAGTTGTCTCTTTCTTCAGTTTATTGTGTTTTAAAGGGGTATCTGGAAAGTGAAACTGTTAAAAGAAAACAAAAAGTGTTACATACTTGGACCTGAGCACAGGGTCCACTCCGACTGTCGGTTCATCCAGGATGAGCAGCTCTGGGTTCTGCAGCAAAGCAGCTCCGAGGGACACTCGTCTCCGCTGACCTCCACTGTTACAGCCATATGAAAACAAAGATAAGAATCAACACCCGGGACTTCTTTTTTAATGTTCCCGGCTGGTTTGTAACCTTTTTTGTGCATGCCACTCAATCCAGAGGGAGGTGGAAAGGTGGGAGCAGAAAGCGGCCACAACAAAACGTTCAAGACAAACCTGCCTGGCGGGGCAGAAGTAAACAACAACACCTGATGAGTTTACTAAGAGGGGGATATGGTCTTAATACAAAAAAACATAGATTTTCAATGTGTTACTAATGAAAAGCCTGGTTCTACAATGTATGAAAGTGAAAGTAGCATCTGAAAAAGAAGCATCCTAATCACAATTACATGTTCAACATGTTTGTTCATACCAAACATACCTTTTATTTTACAAGCAGCTGGGATTTTCCCAGAACACACAAAACAGAGAAAACTGAAGCAACAAGGTTTAAACAACAAGTAGTGGAAAACTCTGAAAAAGCTTTTATCTTTACAGGTCATTTTCTAAAAAAATTGCCTGCATTGTTTTGGTCACAATGAAAGTGATTTAAATATTACACACTGCTAGAGAAAGCTGGTTTAAGGGGCCCCTCTGCTAAATGAGCTTTCTGATTTAGAAATGTTTGCTGAGATTATTCGTTAACTAAACACCTATAAAATTCGTAAATAAATTTGAGATTTCACAATAATATTGGTGGATTCATAAAAAAAATGTTATGTTTATCTTTCCGGGTCATTAAACTGTGGGTAAAGGGCTCAAAAAGTCACAAGCGGTGAGTACAACCAATCAGCAAAAGGCTCTGCAAATACAACTTTTTTTAGATGCTTTATAAAATCTCAATGTTTTGTCCTTGATGATGATGCAAGGAAGGTGAGGCTGAAGGTGGAGCCTGTGATGCAACACAAATTCCTCATTGGTTACACATTTTTTGTTGCAAATGTTAAAGTTCATAAATGGAAGAAACAGTGGATTTATTTACTGCCTAAAGACCGCAGCAATGTCATTATTTATTATATTCTGCTGAAGATATTGTCTTGATGACTATAGAAACATGAGACAAAACCAGTGTTGCCAGATCACTCACTTTTAATTAGTTTTACAGGTAAAAATAGTTTTGAGTCTGGTAAAAAAAGAAATGTTAAGCATCTTCTTTTATTCGTATGCATTTTCTGTGGTTTCTATTAATCACTCCTAGACACTTAGTGGGGATTAATTTGCTATACCGTAATCACTGACTTGCTTTTGTTGTGCCAACACTGATGTCAAGATGACTTTTATTGACTTTCCCCTGCCTGCTTATCAAACACTCTAAATGTTTTGTTGTTTTACAGCCTCCAAACAGGAACACTTATGTTTTTCTCTGTATGGAAGTTCATCAAGGGTTCAAAGTCCGCAGAACATCATAAACTGGCTTTTAGTCGTACCACACCTGAGCCTGGCACCTCCTAAAAATATCCTTATTTATGTTTTATAAAGATAAAATAGCTGAAATTGACCTTTTTAGAAGAGTTAAAAATACAAATTTTGAGGACATATTTAGTTCTGCGTAAAACTTTATTTTTTACCTGAGGTTTCTGACCAGGCTCTGCTTTTGAGGTAGATGCAGGAAGTCAATCAGGAAGTCCATGCGCGCCTGAGTTTCCTTTGAAGTCAGGCCGTGGATTCGACCGAAGAAAGTCAACGTGTCGCTGATGGTGAATTCGTTGTACAGCGCTAATTCCTGCGCACCACAAACAGAACCTTGCTTCAAGATTCACTAAAAGATTTACAATCCTCATGATGTAAAGAACATACTGTAAATAAAGCCCTATGGACGCTTTTCAAAAGCATTTTTGACAAGATTTACCACAAGTTGCTATCTGAGTGTCAAGAAACTTTATCTGTATTTTTGCAACAAACAACAGAGACATAGCATCACATGTTTCAGGTGTAACATTCTTTTCTCTCTAGGTAAGAGGTCAGAGTGTGATGCACAAGGTGACACTTAAGAGGAATAACAAGTGTCTTACTGGCTTCATCGGAAATCTAGACTGACAGTCAACAAAGACTAAATTACAGAAGCCCTGGAGGAAGCAACTAATTGTGGCTGTAAAAGAGGAGCAACCTGACATCATTGTTGTATATATCCATAAATAAACATATGATCATTTTTGTTAATTGCCTGAAGGATTTTTTTAATTAAAAATTCAGCATGCAGTTCTTCAACGTGCACTTGTTGATTACCTGTGGCATGTATCCAACCATTTTACCCGGAACTTCATGACCAGGAAATGCAGGCGGCTTCCCCAGCACAGTGATGTGACCTCGTGAGATTTTAAGTGTTCCCACAATGCATTTCAGAAGAGTTGTCTTTCCACATCCACTGGGTCCCAAAAGGCCATAACTAGGGGGAAAAAAAGATGACCATTTTACATTCACCACAAAAGGTCTTAACTAGATTTCACAGTTGCGTTTCAGTGAGTTGCACATATCAGGTAGTGTAAAGTGATAAGTCAGCTGGCTGAAAGTGACACTTCTCTCCAGATAAAACATTCTTTACCTGCATCAGTGACAATCAGATTAGCTAAAAACCTGAGAATTAATTTGAAGTATGCACAGAAAAAACAGAATTGTTGAGATTCCTTACAATTTGATTGTATAAATTACACAAAACAAGTTGACTACTTATCAGGATGTCCTGGAATCAGAAATATTTATGTTTTTGACTTTTTGTTCCATCAGAAAAAAATGTTGATTATCTTGTTTTTGAGAATTCTTTAATTTTCCTCAGTTGTATTTTTATGAATAAAAACAAGTAAACTCTAATGTTGTTACATGCTTTTAAGACGCTACAGTAAGTCAGCAACAGCTTACTGCAAAGACAACCTAATGGAAACTCGCTCATATTTGAACACTCCCAGAAGCTTCAGCTCTTCTTTTAATCACAATACTTTTATTATTATAACAGTCTATAGCATTTTGACTCAACCACGATGATACATGATCATGAACATTGTTCAGCTGGGTTAAAATGTACAACATGCAATAATCACGCAGCACAAAAGGAGCTGATTGTGCTGAACAGACAGTCTGCATGCCTGAAAACTTCTTGACCTTTGTAGGAAACAAAAAATAAAACTAACCAGATTACATCTCATACAATACAGGCCTGTGATTTTTTTTGTGCACATTTCCAGGAAAGATAATTAACTCAGATTGATTACTGTTTACTGCAAGGACTTGAATATGAACATCTGATGCAAACATCAAATTATTTCAGAGCAAAGTTCCTTTTTCTTTTCTGTCTTTCACTTTTGCTCTTCCTCGTCGTTTAGACTTGAAGAATCTAGGTCAGGGTACGAAAAGTGGGACATAAATCATAACAATGGGACTCTGAAATGATGGAGACAAATGACCGACAGCAGGTATGCAAAACAAAAGACGTGCGTTTAAGTTGTTTTAAGTAGGTGAAAGCTGGACTGGTCCCGCTCTGGTACACGGTGTATTTGCTTTGCGGGGTTGTTCTAAAACATTTCCTGCTCTTTGAAATCTTGAAATGTTTCTTGTTTTGTCTGCAAGAAGCAAAAGATGTTAGATCAATTCAAGGTTCCCTGATAACTGAGCAGAAAATGAACACGTTTGGAGACTGATCAGTCATCAGATGAAGGATAAAGGAGAGGAGACAGTGTCCCAGCGACTCACCCAGGAATGAAAACATCTCTAGCACAAAGAGAACATCTTGAACGATCGATAAGAGGAGGACGGGTTCATTACTTGTGTCTGGTAGTGTTACAAGGAGCACGGCTCAGGTTTTATTGTTTAGCTTATTTCACTTTCAATAGAAAAGTTTACAAGAGACCATCTATGTTGTATGGTTTGGATATATCTAGAAGAGGGGTGTATAAGTAGGGGAATGTTAGAGATGCAGCTGTCAGGGAAAAAGATAAAGAGGAGTTAGATATATGCAGTTAGAAGACATGAGGTGCATGGAGTAAGGATAGGGAGAGATGGAGGACGATGACTTGCTGTGGCAACCCCTGAAAAGGGAACAGCTAAAAGAAGAGGGAAAAAAAGGTCAGATTCAGGTTGGAGTCAAAGCAGCAGCACTCACATGTGTCCCTGTGGTACGGTCAGGTTCAGGTTACTGAGGACCTTCAGTTTTCCGTAGGACCGGCACACATCTCGACACTGGATCGCAAAATCATCCTGCACCGTGGACAGAGGGGCTTCCAAATCAACTTTCATGTTTCCCTCTTTTATCTAAAAGACAAAAAACAGTTTGGTAAAGGACAAAAGCATTCACTCACCACTTTACTATAATGAACATGGGTTTGTCATAAGCTGTGCAGGTTTTTTGAGAAAGATTTGTGATCATCTCCAGATTTAATTAGCATTGGGTTGACTCCAAAACCTATTGAGTTGTATACATCAAATGATTACTGTGTGCAAGTTTAATTCAAATCTGTCCACTGGTATGGAGGTGAGACATGAGATATCTGGCTGACAAACTGGCAAATAAATACACACTAAGTGTCCTTCTTTCTTGGCAAAAGGCAACATGTCAAAAGAATATTTTCAGTAAAATAGTGGTAAAAATTATAAAGAAAAAATAGTCTTGGAGGTTTTTTAATATGTTCTTTCTTTAACATGAATGTAATGACATATTCGCGATAAATTCAGACAAGTTTTTGCCAAAATGCTGTTCTTTGTTTTACTAACACACAGTAGTTTGGTTTTACATCTAACTTGATTTTGCTTTAAAAGTCTACAACCTAAAAGAATAAAAGTGTTTTTTCAAGATTTGTTCAAACCTTCCCAAAAAAAACTATTACAAACTGATGCCTGTTTGTCCTTTTGTAAAGCAATGAGTTTTTCTGCTCATTTCTGAACCCATTGACTTCAGATCAACAGCTCACTGTTTGATTGGCTTTTAGATTAAAGACAGAACCTAAAC
Source organism: Cynodonichthys magdalenae (assembly GCA_031762555.1). Lineage (NCBI taxonomy): Eukaryota > Metazoa > Chordata > Actinopteri > Cyprinodontiformes > Rivulidae > Cynodonichthys > Cynodonichthys magdalenae. The sequence goes on from JARVJO010000001.1 coordinate 43,120,338, forward strand.
TTACTGTGTGGCTATTTCAAAGAAACTTGGTTTGGGAACATTTCTATGACTTTGATTGTGAAAATGTACATTAGTGGCTCTGAACCTCCATAAAATGATGCTGCTGGTCTTTACTTCTAATGTGGTTACTCAGCAATAAGGAAGGGAAATCTTCCTGCAAAATCAATGAGTACAGAAAAGCTCTTCAATGGACTTGAAAAGCAACTTTTGTCATAAAAGTCAAACATGTTTTTATTAGTTATTGTGGCATAAAAAGCTAAAATCAAAGTGCAGTAAGTATTCAAGTGCAATCGAAGTCAGGTGGCCTAAGTGGCTTCATTAAGGAAGTGATTGACAAACCTAATCACCCTTTAAGGCCACCAGGTTCACTCACCAGTGACTTCAGCTGCAGGCGTTCTCTTTTCATTCCTGATGTTTTTTTTTTCTTTGTTCTGAACAGAATGAACGATTCCTTTTGGACAAAACGTGTTAGATTTTTTGCCATGACTCACAGAACTGAACAAGCAGATCTTTAGAGGATTCTAATATTACGTTTCTCAAAACACAAATTCTGCTAGATACAGTTTCTAGTTGTGTTTTAGTTAGAGTTTAGAACATTCTTTTCATGCGACCAGAGGAAGCTGCTTTTAAAATGAGATGCAAGATTATTATCAGCCCGGCTCTTTCTACAGAGACAATATGTTCTGAGAAGATGTGAAAGCAGTGCCTTGGGAGTTTGCACACAGGTCACAGCGGTTATTTGTCCTCCACAGCCGAGGGAGCTGAGTCTGAAGAATAAACTCGCACACGTGTGACCAGTTCTCTGAGCGGTGACTCGGATGAAAAGATATGGACATACTTTTTCGGAACTTTCCATTCCTCTGTCTAGTCAATCGAGTTTCTGAAAGTAAACACTTGTTTTTGTAACCTCGGTTTCCCACTGAATGTACAGACTCAAACTCTGTCTAAATAAAAACATGTTTTTGTAGGTATTTTAATATATCCGATGCATTCAATACAAAGAATGTTCTCCACAGACTGTGTTGTATCCCATCATACTTTAGAATATTTGATGTGTTCTGTCTTTAGTCCAATTATTGTAGATTATTTTATTCTTACTGTCAGCATGTATGAAAGGTTTACTGCTCCAATTTTGAATTTCTCAAGCATTCTGTACGTTTGCAGAAGGGAAAATGTGTAAAATTAAATTAAATGTAGCCTAAAGCATTTAAAAAGAGGGAGAAATATTGTGTATCATTGGCGTTCAGACAAACTCATGTATTCAAACATCGTTTTACACTAAATAACAATTGCTGACATGTCACAGATGATACAACTATGGGGAAGTTTTGATCTGAGTTTTAAGCAGAAGTTTGGACTCCTGTCAGCATGACTGCAAGCAGTTGCAATAATGACAAACCATTTTTTTTCTTAGTTGCCAAACCACTTGAGAAGACAACCCATTTGTCTCAAATAATTTAAGGCGAGAGGGGAAATTATTTCCTTTAATCCTGTAGCAAAGAAACACCACAGGCAGAAACAGGTTTCCTGTCTGTTATTCCTCGTTGGATCTTCGTTCCAACTTTCAGCAAAGAAAAAACATTTGGGCTCTGAGACAATCCAGACTCCAACCTCTATTTAACAGCAGCCTTCTTTTGCAGTTTTCCAACTAACTTCATCCTCTAATCCAGAACCTCTCATTTTCCAGCGTGGAGATTAGGGGGGGGGGATTGCGTTGCATAATAATCTGGAGCATTTGGTCAGCCTCACCTTTGGCACTAAAGCCTACATCTGCAGATCAACACTTTCTCCTTCATACAGCGTGTGAAACGAGGAGAAGAGGAAATGTTCCCAAAAGCCATATTTTCTACCTCAGTGGTGTCATAAATGATCCAATCTGAGTGGACAGGCTCAATAAGTTTTAAACTTACCTAGAACGGAGATGTGAAGAAAAAAAAGAGATGTGCAGAGGTGGGGAAGCAACAGATGAGTGAGTCCACGCACACACAGGACGAACTAAAGAGCATGTGAGCATCAGCTGACACAAACAAAGTAGAAGAACAGGTTCGGTTCAAAAGCTGGCAGGTAGAGAAGGCATGCCTCCCAGAATATACCTATTATTTAGGTTAACATACTCTCACTCATACACACACAGAGATTTTGTCTTGAAAATTGTTCACTTGGGGTAATCAGAGAACACTGAATGGGGTCTGTCTACATTTGAAGCTGACAGTAGGGATCTGATCCTCACTGTGACAAGGGTCCCTAAAATGTGCAGTCATGTTGGAGTATCATTAAAAACAAGAACACAAACATTCTCCTTTCCTGCAGAAGTATAGGACAATTTTTATATATATAAACTGGTTCCACTTTTAAGACCTAGTTTAATTTTCTCGCTATGGAATGTCCAGTTTTGCTTTAAACGCAGATCTATTTGTTGCCGTTCCACTTTAATCTGGATTATAATGAGAGAAAACTTTGCGCTGCATCATGGCTGCGCGCGCTCCTGCAGTCAGCTTCATGTTCTGAAGGCTGCACACTGACCTACATCAAGACAACACAAAAATCTCTTCCTTCACAGCTCGCCCTGCTCTGCTGAGCAGGAGGAATTCCATACCTCGCCTGCCAAGTTGGTGGGAACTTGCGTCATCGTTGCCAAGTGGAGGGGAAAAGAAAAAAATAACGGGCTCGTCTCTCCGGGTTCCGACGCTCGCTCCGTGGCGGCCACAGACAGTGGGTGGGGGTGGTGGTGGTGGGTTTATAAACTCTCCGCTTTCACTTCTCCCTTCGACATCAGCGCGTCACGCAGGATGTGCGCGATGCAGGAGCAGCGGATGGCGCGCGCAAACACACACACACACACCTCATCCGCCCACGCCCACCATATTAAAGCTCATCCTCCCTCCCTCCCTCCCTGAGCACATCAGTTCTGGGCCGGCAGGTTAACACAACCAAAACATGTTTTGTGAAGCTGCTGCAGACCGAGGCTTTGCGAATTTGCTGCAAAAAGGACCCAAAACTACCAACCCCCTTACCGGCCCCTCCTGCATCGCGATGCACTCTGCAGGTCCGGTGGTCGCATCATTCCGGCCGGCAGCCTCCGCATCCATGGCAGCAGAGAGGATGAGGAGGACGAATGAGGAGGATGAGGAAGGACCGGCTGTGTGTCTGCAGCACAGAGCGCCACTGAGAGGCGACAAGCAGAGGCACCGCCGCGCTATGGGCCTTTTATACAGACTGAGAAATCTGTTAATAAATAACATCCAAGGAGATTATTTACTGTTTTTACCTGAGAATTATTGTCACAGTGAAAGCACTGCTGCAGGGAATTGATCATCCTGCAAATTATTTTCACATATTTTCTAATAGCAAAATATTTGATGTAGATTAAAAAAATCTAAAATATATACAGTAACTGAAGAAATCTAAAACAAGCAAAGTACAAGCTGAGAATAAAAACATCAGAAGAGTAAACAGAAAAATCCTCAAACTAAAATCTGCACATCAGCAGCTAAAATAAGCCAAACAGGTACTAAAACAGTAATAAAACAGATGTTACAGCTAATGTTAGCAACACATGGTGGCAAATCATTTGCTAAAGCAAAAACAAAACCAAAAAAACAGCTAAAAATATACCTAAAAGTTAAGTGTAGCAAAGCAGTGGATAAAAGCTAAAATTAGATTGTCTTTATCTATAATTATACCAAATAAAAATTATCTAATAAAAAATTATGTCAGTGCAAAAGCTAAAATTACTAAAACATGCTATTTTTTAGCAACACGTGGTAGATTAAATCACCAAAATAATACTTAAAATTTGGCTGTAGCTAAAAGGAACAGGCTAATAGCTAAACTTAGCAAAAGCAGTGACATATATACAATATCAAGTGTAACAAAACTAGTTAAACACTAAAAGTAGCAAAATACCAGCTAAAAGCAGAACAATTTTCGAGGTAACTTATTGTCTCCCCATCCTTCAGCCGAATGTGCCACTGACTGTGAAATATTTATCTTCTTTTATTACTTTTTCATTCACTAATACGGTTATTCATCACTAATAGTTCAACCTGTGAACTTAACTCTGAAGATGCAGCTGAACAACAGGAGCGCCCCCTGTAGGCTGGCTGCAGAACATGTTGAGACTTTTAGTCATTAATCTGACTAAAAAAACTTACAAATACAGCTTAGATAATCTTTTTTCCAGGAGCTGGTGATTCACATAGTTCTTACCTTGCTGTTGTATGTTCAAATATATAATACATATAAATGAGATCCTGCTCCAATATAAGTGACAAAGTTTACAGATTCCTTCTTGTTTTGTTATATAAATAATATATATGAATGCCTCAGCCTGAATGACACATGTTCAATAATATCAACAATCAGAGCTTCAAATTATTAAAAGATCAAAATATCCCAACAGAGTTAAAACATGACAGCAGGAACATTATCTAGAACAATGAAAAGACAAACAACCTCTGCCTCACATTATCAAACTCTTGAAAACAAATCACTCCTCACAGATCCAGCTTATTGAAGCTCAGTGATTCAGACATTTATCAAACATTACAGACAGTCCTTTAATCTAATCTGCACTATCTTATGTACTTCCTGTTGCTCACGAGACACAAACGTCCTCTTTCGCTTCTAATATTTTATGTATGGGAACATAATTCAGAAATATTGAGTCTTTGAACCTGTGATGAACAACTTGTTCCACTGAGACATTAACATTGTATTTGTGTCCTTAACTATGAATTTATCTGCCAATTTCTTCTTTGGTTCAAAACATTTTCTTGTTCTTTTAGATTTTATATAATCTTAAATATTTTTCTGTTGAACAAAGAACAAAATTAATTTTATTTAGGGAACACAGCATATTTTTGTTCATTTTGTTCATTCAATGAGGAAACGTGCATCACTCATATCCTTTCATATCAAAGTTTTAAACTGAGATAGTTTTTTTCCTAAAGATTATTGTGGCTTGTTAAAGGTGATATGTGTAGTCTCTTATGAGATCATCCAATGATTATTTTAGAAAGTTTCAATGAACTAGGTCCAATGATTCATAAAATATTTTGCAAACACTCCCACACACAATCACATACTGCAGCCAAAATCAGTAATACCTGCCTTTATTCTTTTGGCTGTGGGTAATAAACCGTGATTGCTACCCTGCAGTTTAGACAAGTGTGCACAAATCCACAGTGCCTTTATTATATATATTCAATGAAAAAAGCAGGAAGAAATTATTTTGAAAAATACTCCAAAACAAAAGTTTACAAAAGTCTTCCCTGCCAAGTATACTGCCTTGGCCAAAGATGTTCAACCTATGAACCATTTTCCTTATTTTTAAGCTGTTATCTTAGAACACATGCATCAACCTCAAGTCCTGCAAGCCAAATTTGCCCCGACACAGCATTTTATGAGCTTCAAAAATATAATTAAAAACAGCATTTAGCATAAACTAGATCTCCCATAATGCAAGTTGATTTTTTTACCCACAAAATACGTGAGTTCACTGTCATTACAAAGCCACCCACACATGCACTCTGGAATCTTATAGACCTTCATGTGCTTCAAGGGGATTTCCTGTTCACACATTAATCTGTACAAAAACTGCTGGGCATTCTGTTGTTTTATATAATTTTGATCACAACTCAACAAAACGTTTACTGTTGCTGGTGAGTTGTTTTGCCACACAGAAAAGGGCATTTGCTAACTGGAATACGTAATCACAATTTCAGGCATGACTGCATTGGAGGGTCACAGGGTTCAGCTGTGTACAATTTATATTTCACTGCATTTTTGTCAGCTACTTTTGCTGTGGTCCAGTTTTACTGGGAAGTGGGAATTTCCCACTAACAAGTCGTAATTGTACACGCCCATTCAGTGGTGATTCAATGTCGGAAAGTAGGAGAAATCAGAACTCAAAACAGCAGCTATACTCACCGTAACTCAGTGAGTAATTTATTTCACATTCAGTCAGTTGTACTCGTAATACTTTTTTAGACGTGTTAAAACTCTGTTTCTATGCAGGAAATACCACATAGAGCTTAATTAATGTTTGTTAGCAGTGCTCAGCTGTAGCAAATAGACAAGGAACGTGACGTTTCGTGTTTAGTCGAATGAGTTTATTACAACTGCCCATAGAGGCCTGGTGAAAATGAGTTTGACACCCCTGCCTTAGACAATTACCACCAGCCATTATTAAAATGATTAATGATTTTAGCTTCACGTTTTAAAGGAATATCTTGTTGAAAAGTTCTTGTTTTCTGCACCGTGTCAGCCGTTTTCATCCAGAATCATTACATCAGTGGTGCCCAATCCTGGTCCTGGAGGGCCACTATCCTGCATGTTTTAGTTGTTTCAGGCTCTGTTTTTGCTTTGGTTTCTATTGCAGTGGTGACAAATCGATGATATATTAAATATGGCAGTGAGGTGAATAATAATGAGCCCACTCATGCAGGCTTTGCTGCATCAGCTCGTGAACACAGTTCTCCTGGGATTCAGGCTGTAATAACTTACAATGTCCACAGGAGGGCAGACGGGGCTAAAAAACACAAAAGGAGAGAGTGATTTCACATGCATTCTACAGAGAGGGCGTAGAAGTCTAAAACTGCCGCTTCATTCAGGGAGAAGCTGTAAATGTGCGCAGAAATTGGCCCATATTCCTCCCTTTGTCTATTTTTAGCCCCCACAGCTCAGCCTGATCGCTCCCAAATTATTGATTTGCGCGCTCTGCTTTGCGCTACAATTATGAAGTGCCAAAGTGGACAAAAGCTGGACGAAAATCGCGAGACCGATCAGAGGAAACAGTGAGCGAGACCGACTG
>JARVJO010000001.1:43127251-43153724 GCA_031762555.1 Cynodonichthys magdalenae
CGCGCAACTCAGTCGGTCTCGCTCACTGTTTCCTCTGATCGGTCTCGCGATTTTCGTCCAGCTTTTGTCCACTTTGGCACTTCATATACAATCACTGAGTGAAGGCACGCGAGAGGAGTAGCTCATAAAACGAACAGGTTTTCTGCAAAACAGAGGAGGAAAGGAAGGGAAAAAAAGCGAATAAAGTTTTCTCATTTGCTGAAGCAGTGAGACGCGGGAAATCTCCCTGATTAGCCTTCTCCAACAGACGGGGATTAAAGCTTTTAGACTCTGATTATTATAAAGCACACGTCAGCAAATATCCACCCATCTGAGGGGGAGACTGGGAGGAGGTGGGGGATGTCCTGGTAAGGGTGCGGGGCGGGGGGGCCTGAGCAGACCCAGGAACTTGAAGATCCTCCCGAGTCTTCAGTTCTGTGCCACGACGCACACACCGGCTGCCTCTGCGCCTTTAAACCAGCATCCTATGGTAGCTACTCTGCTCAAGATGGCGGTGCAGGCAGCAGAAAAGGACGGGATAGTGAGTATTCTGAAGGCGCAATGGGATCCAGGGTGAAGGGGTGGTGGTGTTTTTATTGTTGTTGCGGGTTTATGATTTTACGCTGCGTTTATTGTTGTGATAAATGCGGAGCGAGGTGCGCGCGTTTCTGAGCGCGCTCCTCTGTTTGATGTGGCGCCGGGAGGAGAGGAAATCCAATATGGTGAAATGGATCAGTGTGTGTGTGTGTGAGTACAGACACACACACGTCGCAGTGAGGTGGTGAAATTATATTTTTATTAAAGCGCGTGATCCGTCCCTCATCAATTGTTGCCTCTGAGCCTTGTTGATTCTCCAGGCCTCATGGTGCTGAGACCTCAGCCCTTAAAATGTTCGATAAATCTCTGTATTCTGTCTCCCGCTGAAGACCATGGATGAGGACCACCTGAACGACTCGCTCGGGAACCCTGGACTCATCTCACCGGACAAGGAGGATTTATCCCGTCTCTTGGTGGGAAATCCCCCCCCGCCTTTAAATTCTTGTTTGTTGCTGTTTGAGCAGCGCCTCAGTGTTTGCGTTTGTTTGTTTGTTTTTTGGGCGCAGACGGTGCCGTTCAGCGGGCGTATCCGCGGCGGAATGCGACCCGGGAAGAAGATCATAGTGATGGGGATCGTCGACCTGGAGCCATACAGGTGAGATAAGGCCGCACGAAGCACGCACACACGCCACACCTGCAGCTTGATCTTTCAGACTTTTAGATAAGCCTTTTCTTTTTTTGTTGCGGTCCTTACTTTGTCAAACTTGTACAGCCACTTTGTGACGCAGGAAGAGGGACATTAAGCGAGAAGGGCGTTCCCCTGCCAGCATGCAGAGCAAGAGGTCAAACTAAGATCATCTCAAATTGATAAATGACAAAGTTAAATCGGTTTTGTTCAAACCTTGAAACTAGATTTCATCTACAACCTCTTATGCATGTGTTGTGGATAACTCTCATTTAGTGCCACACCAAATTTTAGCTCCATGTCTGTAAAACTGAGCAAATTAGAGCAACTTTTGTGTTTTCTAATGTCTGTTAGCTGTGGCAGCCATCTTGAATCGTATCAACTCCAAAAGTTAATCAGTTGTAGATGTACATCCAATAATTACTTTCTGAAAGAATCAATAAAATTGATCATGCGGCTCATGAGATATTTTGCTAACAGACAAACAGCTCTGACTCAGTTAATGCTGAAGTTTTAATCAAAGATCTTGTACAATAACTCGCAGTTGGAGTGTGAAATGTGACTCAACTACAACTCCACAAATTTTTAGCACAATATCTGTAAAACACATTTATGTGTTTTCTAAATTGAGTTAGCTGTGGCAGCCATGTTTATTTGTATATTATTGCATTATTTGGTAGATGTACATCAAATGTATACTTTCTGAAAGATTCATTAAAATCCATCTTGCAGCTCATGATATATTTTTGAGTTGACTCCTATCAGTAAATGATAGAATTTTATTTTTTAGGATTTTTATTTTGAGTTATTGTACAACCTCTTAGAACGCATGATGTTATGGGGGTCAGTCTCCGCTACTACCGCACCAAATTTTAGGTTTGCATTTACAAAATTGACTGAGAAGCGCTTTTTTTTTTTTTTTTTTTAAAGGCGATTTGCTGCGGCAGCCATCTTTAAATCAGGTTGACTCCAGAAGTTAATTACTTGTAGATTATATTCAAAAGATTTCATTAAAATCCCATTAATGGTTTGTGAAATGTTTTGTTAACACACACAGTCAAAAACATAACGACAGAAGTGGTGCAGTTTTGTTTGGGTGTGTCATTTCTTACCCTACATGGAAACTTGTGCTGAACTTGGGAAAAATCCTTCATGACCTCATCAGCGGCTGTTGCTGCTGGCAGAGGAGTCAAACCAGGCTTTATGTGAATGTCCCAGCTGACGGAGCTGCTCCAGCTGTTTTATTTCTTCCTTTTGTTGCATCTAGTTTACCACAGAGATCTAAGCCATGGAGATGGCTGTCTGAACTGCACAGCTGCAGGCTGGGGAGGATAAACCCGAACCCAGCAGCAGAGATTATACATAATTAAACAATTGGTTTGCTCTTACGCAGCAACAGCAGAATTATTCATTTGCCTCATCCCAGATTAGCTGCCCCACTCCTCCTGTTTAACATCCTGTTTGACTCCACCTGTCCTCCTCCTCTTCCTCAGCTTTGACATCAGCCTGACCTGCGGCCGGGAGTCGGAGAAAGAAGAGCCTCCGTACGACGTGGCCCTGAAGCTCACGGCGAGCTTCAGCGACCGCCAGTTCCTGCGCAGCGCCCGCGTCTCAGGGAAGTGGACAGAGGAGGAGGCGTCCACCGCTTACTTTCCTTTCATCCCTGATCAGCCTTTTAGGGTAAAATCTTCTTAAAATAAGTGGCAAATCTTACTTTAAAATTAGCCAATATTCCGTTTGGTTAACATTTTATCACTCATTAATTAGGCCCACATCTGTGTGATAAAGACAAATCTATATATAAAAAATAAAAGTTTTAAAATAAGAACATTTTGGGTTGAGAAGTGACATAGTTGTAGCCCTTTTGGCCAAATCCTTAATATAATGTGCAATCACATTCAATATGGCATGTGTTGGTAATGACTCTCATCTATCACACCAAATTTAAGCTCAAAATCTGTAAAATTCAGAGTTGTAGTCATTTTTGTGAAGGCTAAGTGTGATTAGCTGTGGCAGCCTTCCTAATGTGTGTTGACTTCACAAGTTAATGAGTTGTAGATTTATATCCAATGAATACTTACTGTGAGTTTCATTGACATCTGTTAAGTGGATTATGAGATATTTTGCTAACAAACGGGTTTGACTCCCACCATTAATGACAAGGTTTTAAGCAAATATGTTGCCAAATGTGTTGTGTTAAGAGTTGGGAGGATGCTCAGCTATGACGACACCAAAGTTTGGTACAGTGTTTATAAAACTGAATTGTGGCTATTTTTGTGTTTTCGTAAGTTCAGTTAGCTGTGGCGGCCATCTTGAATCCGGTTGAGTCCAGAAGTTAATCAGCTGTATTTGTACACCCAGTAGTTACTTTCTGAAGATTTCGTTCAAATCTGTTTCTGTGTTCATGAGATATTTTAACCGACCAACAGGAGTTAGTTCTGTAGTTGGTGGCAAAGTGTTCAGTGCAGATCTTATGCACTCAGTTGGTGCTCAGAGTATAAGTTGGGGATGAGTTTCAGCTACTACCACACCCGATTTTACATCAATATTTGTAAAATTGGCTGAGTTATTGACATTTTTGGGATTTCTGAGATTACCTCGCTGTGGCAGCCATACTGAATTAGATTGACTTCAAAAGTGAATCAGTTGTGGATGTATATCCAGTTCAGTTAAATTCCATAAACTGTAACCCTATAAATATAAGATCTAATGTATACGTGAGCCTCTTGTTTATAACATAGTCATGTTTATTTAGTGCAAAGTCACAGATTACCGGTAAATCAACAGAATCGGCATATACGTATATTAAATTAATTGTTGTATACTCGCAGGATAAAAAAACAATACAAAAGACAAACAGGAAATGCATTCTTTGCAAATTCATGTTTGTCAGTGCAGCGGTCTGTATACAACAAGAGTCAGCTGTTCAGGTGGGAGATGCGGGTCGGCAGGGGGGTTAGTGGTGGTGATGAGCAGCTGTTTAAATGCATCATGAGTAATTACCAAAACATATGAGCTCGTTTGCCCTTTACCGTCATGTTCTGCTCTAATAAATCTGAATGTGGCCACGAGCAACCGCCATGTTCCGCTAAAAATAGACGCCCGCTTTAGTTCATTGGGAAGATGTCCAGCGTGAAAGAAACTTCTGATTCATTCAGTTTAACGAAAATAGGTCAGGGTTTTGTTTTTTGTTTGGGCTTTATTTTTGTCCTTTCCCTGTCACCATTCTGACGGGATGTCAGTGTTTGTGGTCGGAGGACGACTGAAGCAGAGGCTGGATGTTGGAGATTAGAGTGTTTTATGCAAACCGGAGGCATGTGGACTGACACGTGTTGTGGTTTTAGAGCAGGATTGCTGTGTGTGGGGTGGGTGAACTGTCACATTTTGTGTGCAGATACTTTATTAATAATCAAAATTTACTCACATCTTTAGACCATTTAGCAAAAAAAAAGTCAATAAATTTGTTTAATGGTACCGACTGTTATTTTGGCACCAATAGGCTGATTCCAAAAGAGCGAATTGGTAAAACTGTAGCAAAGAAGTTGCCGTAATATTCTGTAAAACTTTGTTGTACAACAATTTCAGGCCAACAGTCCAACCACACCAACTCAAGTGCTTCCATCTTTTTTCTTTTGTTATGTTCAAACATTATATAAAGACAAACATAAGCTGAAATAATGTGTCAAGCCAACATTGGGGAACTTTACTTGGTCCCAGATGGAATATGGGTCTTTTTAAAATTTATCAGACTCTTCAGGTTTTAATTACCGTGTGTAAGAAAAACTACAAATCTGAGTGGAGCAAATGGTTCAAGGCATATTGCCACTGGACAGATGGCCTTTGTTCTCACAGGAAATTGACATTTTTTTGTGAAAACTGTTACTCTGACAATTTTTTTTTTTTCCAATAAAACATTTGTCTCCAAAATATCAATCTGCAGGAAGTCAGCTTTTCCACTTTTTAAATTATTATTTTTTTATCTGAAGCATTGTTTGTTGAATCACATCTTGCCCTGTTTCTCATTTGAGTTACTCAACCCTTTCCTTTGTCTCTTTCCCCTCCCCTCCCTGCAGATTGAGATCCACTGCGAGCACCAGCGGTTCCGGATATTCGTGGACGGACACCAGCTCTTTGACTTTTACCACAAAGTAAAATCTTTGTCCACCATCGACACAGTACGAATACAAGGAGATCTACAGATCACGAAGCTCGGTTAACTTCCCCACCTTTCCCCGCTGCAAGTTTGTGTGAGACGGAAGCAAAGACTTGATCACAGATGACCACACACACTTACACATGCAGCTGTTGCGTCATCATCCATAATCTGTCCTGCAGCTCTGCAGCAACATGAAGAAACAGCGGTGACAAATTTTTAATTTTTTTTTCTGTAGTCAGGATCTGATGTAAAGCTGTTTGGAGGGTAACTGATGGTGCTTTATTTATTTTATTCTTGTAGTGCCAGTTTTGTCTGAAACCTCCAAGCTCATTAACAGGACAAATCCCTGCCAGTGGGTTTTTTGACACTGAGGCGGAGACAGGTGTGGAGTACTTTTGGACATTCAGAGTGGAGACAAACCTTGGCTTAAGGTTGAAAAATTACAATCAACTTGATTTGAAATCTTTAACTTGAGCTGAAGAATGTTAAGAAAGTAGAAATGGCTGTTTAAATAAAAAAACCTTTTGTTGGGATCAGATTTATTAAAGACGTCTTATGGCTCACAGCTTATTCTGCTGTTGGCTGTGTGGCATCATGAGGTGGTGCCAGGCTATTGTGGCTGCATATGGTTCTTCCACATGCTACAAAGGTCCCTGTTTGGTAAAGCACTGAATAAGAGTCAATTGCAGAATGAGCAGCGAAGACTTGACAAGTTTGTTTTTATGGGTCAACCCACATACTCAATGCAGTTGCTTAATCCTAATAAATATGGCATCATTTAAAGGGGAATTACACGGGCTTTCCAAGTGTAAGATTTGTTGCCAAGAAATATTATTACACAAAATATAGCTTTTTATGTTCAGATTAGATTTAATACAACACAGCTGGATTAGTGATTTTCTGATCTGTGTTTAGTGTGGTTGTGTTTTTTTTTTTTTTGTGCATGTGTGATGATGCAACTCCCCTGGCGCTCCTTTCTTCCCTCCCTCGGGTTTATTATGTTGTCATGGTAACGGGCTGCAGCCTTGCTGACCCAAATATCACCCATCCCAAAAAATGCGCATTATGTTGAGATGAGATGCACTGCTGATAGTTTCACATTCATCTTGGTGATAACTGCTGCTGGTTCTCCTGCAGGAAAAAAAATGTTCTAAACAGGAAGTTCAGTTCAGGATCAGATCCTTGGTGGTACTTTGAATGTAAAGTGTTTTAGTAGTAGTGTAGTAGCTGTAGTTGATAAACAGTAAATTAGCGTCAGTTTTCAGTAGTCTGGCTGGTACTGTTGTAGTCCAATAACTTTGAGTGTTGTACATTATTTTGTTTCCTGAATCATTCCGCAGCAGTGAACGGTGAGTCGGACCTTTTACTGACAAATAATTTAATATTTGTTACGCATTGCACAAATTTGTGACCATTCCTCTCAATAAGACATATTTTCCTTTTACTTGATACGCACTAGTAGTAATAAAACTAACTACTTAAGTATTATTTCCTACAGGTGCTTTGATTGATCCTCCTTCCAGTATCAACAATCAGGAAATGTTTTCATTCCAAATAGTTAAACTATTTCTAGAGCTTTTGGGTTGCCAGGTTGTGAAAATCCCTTCAGTGTTTTTGTTTTGTTTTCTACTTATGCAGAGGTTAAATGACCTATAACTTATCCTGTGTAAAAATTATTTGATCTCATTGCTTTCATACAGAGATTATCTTTTATAAGAAATTAGGAACTAAACAACTCTTAAATGGTTTAAGTTAATTGTTTGTTTTATAAAATATCACTAGGTTATTAATCTTATTTCTGCTTGATAATGTCTGAATTAAAATGAATGTTTTCGTTTGTATCAGACAGCAAAACATATTAGTAATATTTGATCCTGTTTTTCTTTTTGTAAGCTTTCTATCCCCCCACATCCATCAAAATGTTGCATTGTAAATCTAATGGTTGTGTTGGGACCATGCATCCAGGCTCAGAGAGGGTCTTCCTGAGGTCTCTGCTGACAGCCACTTGTTTCAGACCCAAACAAGAATGGAGTGATTTCCGAGTGGTGCATCAGTTTTGGTGTTGACCATGTGTGTTGGATGCAGTTTTAACTTTGTGTTTTCTATGAGTGATTACTGTTATCACTGCGGTCTCTACATGTTAAGTTAATGGAAGTGAAGGCCGTGACTCTGCAGTAGGTTTCAGTGGCGTAGATATGTGTTAAATTCCTGTTTGTGGGTGGTCGGCTGTCAGCTGCAGGAATCATGGGGGAGGGAGATAAACACTTGAAGAATTAAAAACCTCGAAGCAGGGAGCTGTTTGTGTTTGTGGAAGTTTCTAAAGCTGGGAGGTATTTTGTAAGTTTTCAGCTGCCTGTTGTGGGTTTTTCCATTTGATTTTCTGCAGACGGTCCTGCGACTCTTTGTTGTTGCACTTTAAAAGCAGTGAAACTTCTTGATCTCCTAATGATCCCATTTGTTTCTGTACAACTGATGAAAATGTTATTGAACTGAATGTCACTTTCTTCCTGATTGTAACCTGATGATAAAAACCCAGCTCCTCTCCTTATTTGGAATTTAGGATGTTGTTTTTACCATGTTCCTCCATTCGATATAAAGCATTTGATGTAAAATAAATCTTATTTTACCCAGCTCTTATGGACTTTGGATGTACATGATGTGATCCTCGGGTGGTCATTTTGTTTTTCCTTTCACATGATTATTTAAGCAGCATTCCATGCTAAATAGGTATTATAGCTAGACAAATTGAGGTGTTGAGCGTTTCCAGTTTCTGTTAAAGTAAAGCATGCTGTTATATTTTTCTTTTAGACTAATATCAAAATTCAATTCGATATCTATATATTGAGATTTGAACACAACTCTGACAAACATTTAGACAAGAAGCAAAGTTGAATGAATTTAAATTATTTCCCCATACACAAGTAGAACCTTCTAAAATTGTTGTAAAACCTAAATAACCGTTGTGTGAATGATTTCCTAACGTCTTGTCTGAGTAGAAGTAGGATGATCTGGTTTTTGTGTGTATTGTTCCTGTACAGTAATTTTTATTTATTATTTAACTATAGCCAGCAGTTGTGTGGTAAAGACACCTGCTGTTACTACCTATTCTGTTTATTTGAAGACTTGTTTAGAAGTTGAACATTTTATATTGATGAAAGTGTTTCATATGTATGTACAAACATTAGAAATTGTACTTTTTTTTTTTTTCTTTTGTTAAAGGAACAAGCATTGACTCAAACGTCAGAATGTCATTTGAGTGTTTTTAGTGTAAACGCTTCAGAGCAAGTGGGCATCGAGGGCCACAGTCCTGCATGTTTTACTTGTTTCTCTGCTGCCACACCTGATTTCAATGAATGGGTGATTATCAGGCTTCT
Organism: Cynodonichthys magdalenae; assembly: GCA_031762555.1. Lineage (NCBI taxonomy): Eukaryota > Metazoa > Chordata > Actinopteri > Cyprinodontiformes > Rivulidae > Cynodonichthys > Cynodonichthys magdalenae. The sequence goes on from JARVJO010000001.1 coordinate 43,135,983, forward strand.
GCAGAACTTGGAGGTAATTAAATGACTGAATCAGCTGTGTTGAAGCAGGGAAAAAAGTAAAACATGCAGGGCTGCGGCCCTCGCGGACCTGGATTGCCCACCCCTGCTTCAGAGGATCTGATCGGTCGTTGATCTTCTGATTGTCATGTTGGCTTTTTGATATTTCAGCTTTCTGTCACAATAAAATAAACACTACGATCTAATCAGATATTCCTAAAATAGTGTGAGTCTAACTTTCATTTTATCTCATTGAGTTTTGCTCAACATGTTTTCCTTTATCCCCCCAGCTTTTGTAAAAAGATCTTTGCAGACAAATAAACTTCTCGTCTTAACTGCAGCCTCTGACTTGCTCTTTAAATTCTCTGAACAGCTGTTAAAAGAATTTACACAATCCTAACATAATGAATGAATGTATAGAATTGGTCCAAAAATATGAAATTGTTCTTTGAATAAATCTAGTGTCAGTGGTGGTGAGATGAATCCTGTTATGAAGGTATTTTGCAGGTGGCTTTTGCAACAAATTTACCTTCATACTACGTTGATGCAGCTTTTCTTTTTGTTCACATACTTTAGGAATCACCATGGTTAAAAAATACAATGGTTAAATACAAAGACATTAAAGGTATTACTAAAATTATATATAAAATGAAGAAAAGAGGAGTGAAGGTAAGAGAATCCACATGTGAGGGAGTAGAGGAGGTGGATGAGTTTAATGCTGTTAAATCAAGGTATGTATTTAACAAAAAAATATTTATGCAATCAAAATCTTGTGTCCATTTTATAATAAAAAAACTTCAGGTAAATTAAGGACACCCCACCAACCCCTCAAAAAAAGCACTTGTTTTAACCACCAGTGCTGCTGATATGAGTTCACCATGCCCCACATATTTAAATCACAGCTACACTCGGTTTGCATCTAATATGGAGAGTTTTAACTAAAAAAAAAAAAAGGCAAATGACAAGATAAAGGCAACCAAAATAATCTAAAGAGGAAATGCTGAGGAGGAAGCAGCAGCCAAGACAAACGGTGTACAGTGTTAATGTGGGAGTTTGATTTGGCTAGAAGGTTAGAGTACAACAAAGTGAATGTAAAACTTCTCAGGGGAAGTTTTAATCAGAAGCTTCTATCTCCACTTTTAAAGAGAATCTGGATCAATGGCACACGTGCAGGAAATACTCATACTTTTCTGCAGCTTTTGAGAAATTAACATTAATTACTCAAAACACTAAGTGGTTTGTTTAAATAAGTTTGAAAACTTCAAAATCAATGTTAGTTTTCCGCTATAACTATTTTGCCATGGTTTTTTAACGAAGAGCATTTTCTCGCGATAATGAGTTAATTTCCAGATTTCCTCTTGTGTATCATTCAGTAACTATAGAGATTATCTATCTATCTTTCTTACTTATCCAGGCAAATCCCATTGAGATCGCAGACCCTTTGAATCTTATAAAACCACCTTCATTTTTTTTATCTCCCTCCCATCTCTTTTGCCATTCTTCACCCTTTCTTTGATCATACTTCTTGTTTCAGATGTACTTGTTTTAACTGTAAAATTGATATCACTTTTTATTGCCTTCTTTGCCATTTTATTTACCTTCTCATTTCCTTTTACCCCTATGTGTGCTGGTACCCAAAGAAATACCAGAGTTAATCCCATCCTTTGTATTCTGAATAATGTTACTTATTTCTAGTACAATGTCGGGTCTGCTGTCTGAATGACTGTGTTTTAAACTGAATAATGCTGAACTTGAATCTGAACATATTGTTTTTATTGGTTTTACTTCTTCCGCCCACTGTACAGCTAATAAAATTGCAATCATTTCGCCTGTATAAACTGAGAAATTGTTATTGATTCTTTTACCTATTTTATTTGAAATTCTGGTATTATAAATGCAACTCCTATTTTCTGTCATTTTTGATGCATCTGTATATATTTGAACATACTGATAATTGTGTTCTTGTACTGTATGTGAATTGATAATATATTGATCTTTTTTCCTTTCCAGTAATTTCAAATCCACTGTAGCTTCTGGTAAAATCCAGGGTGGTATTATTGACAGTGGTAGATTTGGACTTATTGTTATATTATGTATTTGATATTCTTCTGTTATTTTTCTTTAATTACCCATCCAAATCTTCCTGTCTTTCTTTTTCCCAACATGCATTTAAAATATCAAGGGTTGGATGATCCGGGTTATTGCTTTGTAAATTCATGAGTTGTGTTCTTTTTAGATCTAAAGGTAATTCTCCCATTTCTACTTCCAGTGCTGTTGTTGGAGTGGTTTTAAAAGCTCCTGTGCAAATACTTTGTGCTTGATGTTGAACAATGTTTAATTGTCTTTAATGTGTTTTTGCTGTTGAACCATAAACTAAACTTCCATAATCTATGTTTGATCTGATTAATCCCGTAAATATCTTTTTTTATTCCTCTGTCTGCTCCCCAGTCACTGCCAGCTAAACATCTCATATTCAATACTTTTTGCACTTATCTATTATTTTCTGTATGTGGATATTCCATTTAATTTTTTCATCAAACCATATTCCTAAAAACTTTATACATTTTACTTGTTCCAGCTCCTGATTATATAACTTGATTTTTAATTCTTGCCTAATTTTATTTCTGTGCAGACCATAACTTTTGTTTATTCAACTGAGAACTTAAATCCCCATTTAAATGCCCATTTCTCTATTTCATATATAACCGATTGCATTTTCTTAATGGTAAATTGTATATTTTGTCCTCTTTTCCAAATAGCCCCATCATCTGCAAATAGAGAACAACCCATCCCACCTCCAATGTCATTAAATATGTTTATCCTAGTAGAGAATAACACTGGACTAACAAGGCTCCTTTGAGGTGTTCCATTTTCTACTTTATACTTTTGAGACAGTTTTTGACCTACTTTCACCGTATTGTCCTATTTAATAAAATTTATTTTATCCATTTAAACATTTTCCCATGAATTCCTATTATTTGTAATTTAATTATTAAACCTTCTACCCACAACAGATCATACGCTTTCTCTATATCAAAAAACACTGCCACCACACTTTATTTACCTGTGCTTTCCTGACTTTGTGCTCTAAACATAATGTTGGAACATTAGTATTTCTTCCTTTTCGAAAACCACTCTGATACCTGGGTAAATCTTTACTATTTAACTAATATATTCTATTATTAATAAAATTTTCCATTATTTTACAAATATTGGATGTTAGGGCTATTGGTCTATAATTTACTGTTTTTGTATTGTCTTTTCCTGGTTTGGCTATTGGTATAATAATTGATTCTTTCCAGCTCTGTGGTATCTCCCCCTCCTCCCAGACTTTGATTTTACATTATAAAAGTCTAATATGTCTTTGGATGATTCATTAAGATCTATCATTGTATACAAAATCTGATCTTGACCAGGTGCTGTATTTCTGGTTTTCCTGAATGCTTGATTAAGTTCTTTTTTTGTAAATGGTTCCTTTAATAGGTTATTTGTGTCTTCAATATTCTCTAATAAATTATATTTAAGTTTTGTCAGTTCCCTTCCTTTCCATCCCTCTTCACTAATGTTTCTTGAGCTATGAATTTGGTTTGCAGAGCCTAGAGACGGCGTTCATGTAAAAATAAGTCATCCTGAGCAGCAGGGGGCGCTACACAAACAAGAAACCTTTAATTTTTAGTAGCCATCAGCAACAAGACAAAAGATTTATTTAATTATTGTGGTTTTGTTGAATTACGTAAACCTTAGCCGTTTTGACTTGTCGTGACTTTCTTCTACATTTAACGGATTTCTCCCGCCCCCTCCGGTGTCCCGTCATGTCGGGGATGCAGCAGCTCAGACTGCTGGTCAACGAGCGGCTAACAGCGGCTACGGAGGAAATCTTCGGGTTCGTTGAAAAGACAATAATAGAGTACCAGGAGGAAGTCGTCCGCTCTAGGAGAGAAATTATCCAGCTGAAACAACAGATCGAGCAGCTCACCGTCTTACAGCCTCGAGTGTTCTTGTTTAAAGAAGGTATGTTGAACTCTCATGCATGGAGGTCACATCCGTCATTTTAATATCGATTTTGTGTTTACATAAATAACAAGAACAATAAAAATAAGGGAGCTGCTGCCAAACTTCTAACATAACTTTGTTTCAATCTCAACTTAAAAAACCAACATGGTGGTGCAGGAATCTTAAAAAAAGAAAAGAAAAGAAACGTCGAAGCTGCCGCCAGTGGCTTATTAGCGTCACCATGGTAACCACACACCTGTGTCTGACTTTTTAATTAATTAGAGGGACAACTGAAAAACACGTCCTACAGTAGTAAGATACATACTGGGTGAAAGAAGACATATGTACCAAATAGGAAAAGTTTGTGTGCTAATTTGTTACTTGTAGACAATTAAAAAAAAAAACTAAGAATTTTCCCTGGTGGTGATTTTTTTATTTTATTTTTCAAACATTACGCTAGTCATAAAAGTGCAAAATTTATTAAAATTCCAGGTCAGGCATGCACTCAACTTTCTGCAACTTGTTTGTTTATGTTTCTGCTGTGAAATGTTTGAGCTAGAGTTCCTGGGATGGCTTGTTTTTTTTTTGTAGTCCACCAAAAACCCATTGACCTTATATATTGTTTTTCTTTTTTGTGTATATTGTACAATGTATCTCTACCAAAGGTCATAGCACATTATTCTAGATGGAGCCACACATTTTGGTGTTTGCTGGTTGTTGAGATAAAGCACATAATTCGTGAACAGAATAATAGGTAATCGTGCTCATCCTAAGGGCACTTGTTAAGCATTTTGTTGTAAATGTTCTTATTTACTCTGCATATTCTGTGTATGTTCTTTGCCTCACAGATGTCCAGTCAATCTCGGAGGACCAAAGTCAGTTTCCAGCTGAGGAGCATCAGAAGGTTAAGGAGGAGCAGCTGGATGTCTGCATCATCCCTGACTCTGAGACTGATCCTTCAGAGGATGTAAAGTTTCCACACCATGACTCAGAAACAGCCACTCACACTGACACTCAGCTATTCCCAAGTGACAGCTCTGTGACGGTGACAGTAAACGATGACGACGGACCGTGGATTGGAAGTATAGGTTCAGGGTTATCCCACTATGGTCCAAATCATGGTTCGTTCCTGCAGTGTGAACAACCTGTGGACAGTAAGACTTGTCGTATTTGCGGTTTAACGTTTATTAGGGACTGTGATCTGATCAGACACGTGGACGAATCGCACATAGGACAGAAAGCTTTTAAATGTCCGGAATGTCACAAGGAGTTCGCCCGTAAAGACAGCCTGACTTTGCATTTAAGAGTCCACACTGGTGAAAAGCCACACAGGTGCCCTTTCTGTGGGAAGTTTTTCACCCAGACTTCAAACCTCAGGGTTCACATGAGGAAACACACGGGCGAAAAGCCCTATTTTTGCAATTCATGTGGAAAAATGGTTGCACATTCTTATCATTTAAAGACGTGCTCCAGGCGGTCTTCAGGCCCGACGGACATCAGCGGGGAGAGATCATTAAGCTGAACGATTTAGGGTGCAAAATTTTAAATCTGAAGAACCATTAAAGCCATGAAATCTCATGCTGCTGTTTACCTGATCAGATGTCGCTTAATATTCAAATAAGTTACCCTGTTATTTAAATACTTTCAATTTGTTTTCAGTATTTAACCTGATGTAATCTTTTTTTGCTCCTTGTTGTATTTTATTAAATTATAAAATAAAAAAACAAAGCTTATTTAATGTTGATTTTTTTTGTTGGCCTTTTTGTTGCTTTGTGTGTTGATGACACAAAGATGAATAGTTTTACTCACACCACTGTTACAGACTAAAGGGACTCGCTACAAACTAAGAAATTCAACATAAAACGGTTGCTCTGAATTATATCAAATGGTGCAGTTTGAAAGAGTTTAATCTTGTAGTTTTCCACAGAAGTAAAATTTGTAATTTTGTGACATTTTTAAAATGTTAAAATGAGGGTATGCACTTGATGTAGACAAAGCACTCTGCTCAATCTGCCAAAAGCCACATGAAAACTTGATTGACCTCCTTTAGGCATGTGTAGATAAACAAATATGGTGGAATCATACAGAGGAAGAATAAATAATGGAGACCAGGCACGGTGGTAGAAAACCATAAGAACGGAGCTCAGCATTTAAATGTTACTTTTGCAAAACATCATCTTGATCAATAAGTTTACTTTTTTAACATAAATATGTAGCCTACCAATACATGAAAAATGTCAAGACTCTATTTTAATGCAGGTTTTCTATTTATGTCCGTTTTTTAAAAGGATTTTCTGTTACTTTGGGTGTTTATGTATGTAAACAAACTTATTTACTTGACACGTTTTTATTACAAACTTTTTCAGGACAGAATAACAATTGAAATAAGAGGAAAGTAAGCAGATTTAGTTTCTTGCTCTGTATACAACTTTAAAAAGTCTGTGACATTACAATGAGAAGCTTTGAAGTGAAACAAGGGAGTACTGCGTCCCTCTGGTCAGCAGGAGGCGCTAAAGATTTTTCACCAGAACGGTGTTTTTTTTTTTTTTTGTCAGTTATTTAAAGAGGAAATGTGTTTCATGACAGAAATGGTCCACGAGCGGCTAACAGCGGCTACGGAGGAAATCTTTTAGGGCTCGTTGAAAAGTCAACAAGGTACCAGGAAGTCGTCCGCTCCCGGAGATAAATTATTCAGCTGAAACAACAGATCGACCAGCTCACCGTTTTACAACCTCGAGTTTTATTGTTTAAATAAGATTTGTAACGCTTGTATTTGTTTCTGTAAGTCAGACAACTGCTTTCTCATTCTGCAACTGCGATACGTCAACACAGGTCCGCCATATTGGTACGGGAAACATCACTAAAAATAAACGAGGGAGCTGCGGTTTTAACAGAATTGCAAGTGGTTTAAAGTCTACATTTCAAAAACAAAATGTGCGATATTTATAACAACATTGTCTTTCAGTTTTGAGCTCACAAAAACTACATAAATCATGAAATATTTTTACATACTTATTGTAGTATTTCACGTGGTCGTCCGTTTTTATAATCTTAAACATTTCAAAAGAAAGTGTGCTCTAATTTCTATAAAAATTTATAAAATGAAAACCACCAAAGAAGGTAAAGAAAATATTTTTTAAGTTGTATAAGCTTGACTGAACCAGATTAACAGTAGCTACAGAACAAATATTTTTTATCACAGCAAACTGTCATCTCCAACACCACAGTGATACTAAAGTAACAATGGCCTAAATACCTAGATTGCAAATATTTGTGTCTTGCATCCCTAGTTAAATGTATTTTTTTGCTTGGATTTCTGCCTATGTCAATACAAAATGTTATAGTTTTGCTTAAATGTAATACAACTTGTTTAAATTGCCTCCATTTGCCAGTTCATTTTCAGTTTGGAATATTTCCATAATTTCCCAGCTTCACTTTCTTTGAAAAGTTTCTGCAAAGTCTTACCAAAACCTTTTCACTCCTTTTTTAACCCGAGCATGACACACGTGCTAATTGTATTTTAAAACTTATCATTTTTTTTCTTCTTACAAGGTGTTATTTGTAAATGTCCTCTGTCTTTCAGAAGCCCAGTCAGGCTTGGAGAAACAGGATCCACTTATTAAGGTACAAAACAAGACTTCGGAGAGGAGCAGCTGGAAGTCTGCATCGACCCTGATCCAGAGACTTATCATTTAAAGGGTATAGGGTTTACCTATCAGGACTCAAAAACAGACCCTCAGCTGTTCCCAAGCAACAGCTCCATAACTGTGACACCTAAACAACAACAACAATGATGATGATGATGAATTGATTGACAATACTTTCTCATCTTTTTTTTTTTTTTTTGTCAGAATGGTAGTCAAGCTTCTTTTGCACAGTTTCAGAAAACTAAGATCAGGAAGCCTTGTCATATGTGTGACTGAACATTTAAAACATCATGAAGGTCCTGAAGCCAGGAAGAAAGGTGCTGCAATGGTGGCATTTGCTTGATCAGAGAAATGTGGCTCACTTGATTACATGTTTTTTTTATTTATTTATTTAAGGATGCGAATGTGTAACAACTGAAGCAGGGAATGTGCAAATTATATATCAGAATGTTTAGCTTGATTGGGAACAGTGCTGTCACTTTTGGTAGTAATAACTACTGATAATAGCAAACTTTGAGCTGTATAGGCAAAGTACATAATAACAAAGTTGTGCTGATTTTTCTTCATTTTCTAGTTTATTTATTGTTTTTTAGGGTTTGGATTTCAGTTAGAATTGAGTATGACATATTTTCCTCTGTATCAAAATATAACACTTGCAGGGTTATAATTTGTGTTGTTATTGTTGTGCCTTCTTCAATAAACAAAACCTGTAAGATTTCAGTGCTGACCTGTGAATGATTACAACCACTTTAATGACAATGTAATTGCATGCTTTTATTTGCACTTTTTTGATTTTCTGCCTTGTGTGTTAATTTATTCTTTTTTGTTTGCTGCTGTGTCTTTTGATCATTGCTTCTTCTTATTATTATTGTTATTTTGCTCTTAAATTATTGGCTAACATAATATTTGACATAGACACATCAGTGAAAAGGAATTTGGCTAAGAATTTGACCGTGTGATGTTACTTTTTGTGCTCAGAAATGTGTCAATTAAAATATGCAGGAAAAGTTGAAAGACTATAACTAGCACAATATTTTCCAGTAGGGGGTGTTGTTGCCTTTGATCTGGTTGTTGCTTTAAATGCAATAACAAAGATCGTCTATTTAGATAAGAAGGCGCATTGGCAATAATAGATTGCGTAAGTCGAAGATGGTAATAGTTTTTATTGTTTCTGCTCGTAAGGATAAGTTTGTTGAAAATATTTTTACCCTCCTTCGTAACATTAGAATATAGCAGAGGAAACGTAACACAAAACATACGTTATTTATTTATTTTACTGCTTCTTTACTGAAAAGGTGGCACCTGAAACCCAGAGCACAATGAGACCTCTTCCATTTTCATACATCACAGATTGATAAATACCTATGGAGAGCGATGTTGAAAAATGATGGGAGTGAGCGGCACCGCGAAATTGACAAGACTGGAGAAATAAGCTCCAGGAAAATAAAAGGTAATATTACTAACCTCAACTTGGCTGCGTTTAAATAAGTCGTCCTTGTAGCTGGGCGGAAGAAACGGAAGCTAGCTGTTGTTAAAGCTAGCTAATCTGCTGCTGTGATGGTAATTAATGAGCTAACAGGATCAGCTTTTCTGTTAGCACTTTAAAATGATTAATTCTTCCAGCACGTTTTGCACTAATAATAACTTATCTTTGTCGCTTATATTACGCATTGTTTTTCTTCTAATCTTTCCATGACTTCTCGGACATTAGTTTTTATCACCTGTTTTGTGTCCAGGATGAAAACTCAGGAGAGGAAAAAGGGGAACGAACGCAGCGGTTGTTTTTTGCTTTACCGACTACAAAACCAAAGACCTTCGCTGACATATTGACAAAACATGAAAGTATGTGACTTTAATTGCATTTATTTTAAATAAACAGACGATTGCTACTGTGTTTTCGGTAAATAAGCCCGTTAGTCCAGTTTCCTGGAGCGGCTGGAGGGTTCAGTGGAGTTTGTTCACAGAGAGCCAGGGGAAAACAAACACCGCACCAAATCCAAAACAAAGAAATTATTATAAAACTCCAATAAGAAGTTATTCTAAGGGACATATTTGTTCAACTTCCTCAATTATTAATATTCAGTAAAGTCTAAACACAAAACAGGAAGTATTTTACAAACTGGAGCTCTATAAAATATAAGCAAAACGGTATGTTTTAAAAATTTTTATTAGTTGTTTCTGTTTTCCCATTCCTCCACCAGACACATGAGGTTTTGGAGCCCTGCTAGATGAACGTATGGAGCCAGACATCATGTCCTCACACTCTGACTCATCTCTTCCAATGGACGGAGATGGTGATGGTGGTGTGGGATCAGAAGACGACGAGTTTGGGGATTTTTCTTTGCCGATGGTGTGCTCCCCTTTTGGCCTCGCTGATGCCACGGCACCACCATTTTTTCACAGACAAACCTCTCCAACTTCAAAGCCAGCAACACATCAACCAAACTCCAGCTTTAATCACCTGGTTGAACAAAACCAACACACTTCTGCTGTGATGTTGGGCTCTGACAGGTGTCATGTGGACGTGGATGGGCCAAATTGTAATCCTGAATCTTTGCACTACTCAAATGGACATGCTGATGAAGACCTAGGGTCTGAGGCTTTTAGTGCCTCTTTAGTGAATTCTCCTGCAGAGGAAACAGGGTTTGCTGATTTTACTTTGTTCACGGAGCAGGCAGGACACCCTTGGTGCTGTGGTTTTACCGAGCAGTGGGATAGAAGAGCAGAAGAAGCAAACATCAGCTCCGGTGAACAAGATGCTGTTACGGACTTTGAACCCAAAATCCAGCATGCATGTAAGAATAATGTCTGCACTGATGTAAAACACTGTGAGAAAAGAAATGCAGTTCTTGTGCAACCACCTCAGGGCCACCATCAGCCTCAGGAACCTGCAGCTTTGAGTTTGGCATCTGTTGAGGAAGTCCAGAGACTCCAAGCCAGAGTCCCTCAGATGGTCACTGAGAATGAGCCTGCCTCAGTTGACCTGACATCCTATTGTGTTTGTTCATTTGAGCGTGCCTCTGAAGAGATGGAACCTCAGTCTCCTCTGTGTCTTGCTTCTCAAGGCAATCAGTCAATCAAAGCAACTGACGATGTGGAAAAACCAGAAAACTGTAGACATTCTGTCTCTCTTGTCAGGAGTGAAATGGCAAATCGTAGTTTGTCCGAGTCGCAGCTTCGTCACTCCAACCACTACACAACTCAGGAAACTTCTGCTACCTCCAGCCAGTCACACTTAACAAACACACAGGATAAATTTGCACTTGTCACCGACGGTAATCTTAAGCATCACAGAGATCTTGAACCTGTTCAAACAGCTGATGCCAGAATAAAGAGTCTGGGAAACCTTCCTCCTAGTGACAGCTTTGCAGATTTCTGCTCGGCGCCCACACAGGAGGATGAAGAGGGACACTGGGCAGACTTCAAACAACAAAATGTACCAGTGGAAGGTAAAACCTGGACATGGTTTGGAGAGCCAGTCAGTAGTTTTTACATTGGGAAGGACAATAAGGAGGAGCAAGACGGAGCAACGGGAAGGAACAGCTGCCAGGTTGAAGACATTTTACTAAAAACGCTTATATTAATTTTGTCCATCACATAATATTGTAAAAGCAAAGTATGATTTTCTTTTCTTTTTTTTTTTGTGTTCGTTTCCTCTTCCAACCAGGCTTCACTGAGATGCCGGGTCCAGCTGCTCCTCCAGTCCAGTTTCCCAGAGATACCGGTCCCATTTGTGGAAGGTGAGGAAGAGCTGCTCAGTCTTGATGCTTTGCTTCAAATTCAGGATCTCCCAGAGAGTGAGGGGGTGATATCAGAACTGAACCATGCTCTGAGGTAAGAATAAGCAATGTTATAGCTACAAGCAGTGAAAAGTTGATATATTTAAGCCTTTAGTATCTTATGCTGCCTCGGGTAGGAAGTATGATTGCCAAGATATCAAAGTGTCTGACTTTTTGTATGTTTATAAAACTACATCATTTAATGAATAGATTTTAAGGGGGTGTTATTATAAATTTTCCTGAAATAATTCAACTCTATACCACAATCAAGTAACTGTGTTACCCTCAGTGTTATGAAAATGCTGTACATATCAAAAATAAATTTGACTTTGAATCAAAGCCTTGAAATTGGCCTCTGTCTCTTTAAGAACAGGCAACCTATTATGGGGGTCCTAGAAAACGTTAGGATACACTTGTGGGCTATACAAAACAAGTTCATATGATTTAATTCACAAAATGAATCTCAGATAGAGAGATTTGATCCTTTTCAGTTCTGTTCTTTCTGAGCTCTTTTTAGAACAAGCAATTTTGCAAAAGTTGCTTGGCAACCCCCTCCCAACCTTTTGTTTACGTTAGCTCTGCCCTCCCAACATCCAAAGAACTATTCTGTTCGTCCTGTGAAGAAGTGGGCAGAGTCTCTGCTTGGGTTGCCAGGTGAGGGGCTGGGCTCCCCTTGGTGTTGCTAGGTCACCGTGTTTGTGACATCACAAACGCAAGGTTCTGGAAACCGCTTGTTTGCTGGCACTAAGAAACCCATTTATAAATTGTCAAAAAACAACTGGGAGTATTTTTTTTTAATGATTGGACTGTTTCTGGAAGCAGTACAGACTCATTGAAGCATAAAACATGTAAAAAGGTGAATTTTGGTGCCCTTTAAGAACCTCCTACCGTTTCTGACACTCCCACGTCAGCATGTCTTCACAACAATGCTTTGGGTGAGGGGAGCTTTGTGGGGTGGGAGCTCGTCTGGGGGCGGTGCTTTGTGCCAACGGGGTTTTAAGGCAGCTCATCATGGCTACCACAGAAGATTCAAGGATTTGTCAAATGTGCATGAATGAGTCAAGGCAACACTGAGTATGTTTTTGATGAGGGAATGCATTATAACATGAAATAAAGTCACTTTTGCATACCCCCCCCCCCAAAAAAAAACAACAGCAACTGCCTTGTTTTGTTGAATTTAAGTTGAGAGGATCAGAGATTTTAACGTTGGCCACAGTAAATCATTTACAAAGACTTCATCTGATTTGGGACATGCTTCAAACAGCAGTTGTTGATACACTTATAAAGTACTAAGTTTTCATTGCCTGCTGCCAAAAGAAGTGTGTGTGTGGGTGTGTGTGTGTGTGTGTGTGTGATGAATTCAAAAGAAACTCGGAAAGTAATCATTCGTTTTAAATCTAAAACTGATTAACAATTGACGTGAATCTGTTTCAGCTAATCAGTCTCTATTTGGTGTAGTAGTAGGCCTCCGACACATACCCCGAGCACTAACAAATCACGGAACATAATTGTTTAAAACCTTGGCAATCAGACAACAAGCAATGAGTATTCCTTCAAGAAATGCTTCTTTCATTTTGTTGTGTTCTGACTTTCTGAATACAGAGCTAGTTGAACATGTATTTGGGATGTCTGTCTCTTTACATTTTCCCTTTAGTAGTTTTACACCAGCAGTGCCCTGGATTGGAATCATTAGTGTATTTATTTTACACAGGCTAGGTTAGCATCACCATTTGATAAAGAAGATTGTTTTACTGTATTTGAAAACTGAATAAAAAATTTTTTCGTAACATTTTTTTTAGGATTCAGCAATTGATGTTGGGTCCACATCAGGATGTTTACCATTCGCTTGGCCTCCAGTTTAAGTGGGGGGGTTCTCACGCAAACACTTCTCTGCTCAGATGTCTTGGTGTGGATGTGAGGAACATTGTAAGTTTGTCATCAGCTGAAAGTTTTTCTAACAGCTGTTTTTAATAAGCCGATTACACTGCTGCGTTCCTTGTGTAGCTGTCTGGATTAGGCCTGTTTACAAACTTCGCTCCCGACCCATCTGTAATTTTGTGTAAATTTTGTTAGAGAGTGACAGCAGTTATTTTATGAAACCAGAAGAAGACGTCTACAGAATGAATTGAACCGGTTTGGATAGAGGTGGGAAGTTACAGCTTCAGTAGCTGTTGTGTGATGTTTATGTTTTCCCAATCTCTTTCCCAATTATTATATTAGTTTGAAATGATCTCCAAATTATATTATCGTTTGTAGCAATAATTTCTGAGACAATTTATTGTCCAGCAAAATTTGTTATCGTGACAGGCCCAGTCTGGATAAATATAAATGCTCATGCAAACTGGAGTATTTGGTTTTTTTTTTTTGCATTGGTTTTCATTTCAGTTGTTTGAATGAATGAATATTTTATTCATCCCTGAGGGAAATAATTTTATGTCTTCTGAAAGGTTTGTATGGGCATGAAGAAGCAGCCAGTGACTGTTTCTACTTATATGTCTGGCCTGGTGAGTTATCAATCTTAAATGTGAAAATGACTTGGTTTTACTGCTCTGCTTTTTTTTTTTTTTGTCAATTTAACCATTTGACATTTTAATCATCAGGCAACGCTGGAGCCCACCAAAGACCCTTTGCCAGTTGTCTGTTCTCCACAACCTACAGGGTCTCAGTGCACACCGGTCCCCTCTGCACATTCAGTGCAGGTACTGTTTGAGTTGTCCAACATAAACACCTTGAATGAGTTAAGGCTGAAATGTTGTTAATTATTGTAAAATCTCTCTCCTTTGTAGGCGCTCTCTTCGAGACGGCAGAACTGGAGCACTCACAGCCTCAGCAGCTCACAGGAGGGTATGTCCCCCTGCCGAGCCCCTCACATGTAGGGTTGGAAGTAAAGCACCAGCCCTGAACAAAATGGCTGCCGCTAAAACGCCAAAAATATATAGCTCCTCACTTCCTCCAGAGCATGTTTTGCTGCTATAATTTCATGCTGTATTTCCCCTTTGCTCACTGAGCCGCAGTGTGTTGATCACAACGCTGCGTCTGATTAAAAGTCAAACTGACGAGCAACAAAATGAAAATAGAAAATCTGTTACAGAAACTTAGAGCTGCCTCTAGTTTTCATCCCTGCTGCCATTGTTTAGAGAGTTTTTCTCTGTTTATCATAACACTTAATAGTATTTAAGGCGTTTTGAATTTAATGTGTTTGTTGCTGTGATCTTTTAACAATCTGAAAATGTCAACACTGTCTAACTTCTGCCAAAGCATTTTTAACTTCCATACAGCTGACAGAATCATCAATGGTTTGACTTTATATGATTTAAACATGCTTTTACTTATTTACCTAAATCATTCTTGTTACTTTATCCAAGGGCTGTCTGTTTTTCTGAGCTTCATAAAAACAAAGAGATGCTGTAAAATTTAAACAACACAGTCTTGTTTTGATCAGTGAGTTTTGGGTTGTTTGTACAGTTTCAGAACAAACATTTAAATTGATCCTAAAACTAAAAGTCAGAAAATCGTTACTATTGCTACTGGAAAATTATATGAAGTATGTGACAAAAATATGACAAGAGTTATTGTCTTTTACTAATGCTGGTCTAAGGAATCTATTGTTGCACATAACTTTTTCAAATTAAAGTTCTTGAGTTCATTAATGTTTTTTTTTTAATGGATCAACGTATTTGCACAAATCGATCTGACTAAATTTTCTTTGAACCCTCTCGCTGTCCTTGCAGCACGCTAACAAAGGTGGTAGCAAGTAAAAGTCATGGCTGCCTCTTGAGGAGCCAGCCAGGCCACCCAAAAACACCACCTAATGTCTGAGTGCGGTCATATGGACCCCACAAAGACAGCAGGAGGGTTACAAACTGATAAAAACTTGGACACTGGTCACTTTCTGCTGCATGTGTTTTAAAAGAATAACACTCAGCTAGTTAAACATATCAAAATAATTGTTTTTGTATCTTTTAATGCAACAGAGCGGGGCCTGATATACTGAAGGCATTAAGTTTAAACTCTAGATTATCAATTGTAAAAAGACTGAAGAGTGTTGTTAACATGTATGATGATGCACTTGATGAACAAGCTAATTGATGTATATAAATACACATATCTCTAAAAAACAGCTGATCAGTCTCTTTTAGACAAAGTTGGGATTTAGTTGTAGAGTTCAGATTTAATCATATTTAATAAAATTAACACAAACAATACATTAATTGGGACATAATTACTTCTACAGCCCCTGAAATACTAAATGGGGATGTGTTTAACCTTAGGGCAGTGTAACACTGTTATTATAAAGCATGAACTGTAGAGGGCATATGTTCACGATAGAGGGTGCAGATCAGAACACTAAAGCCTGGTTTATACTCCATGAGAAGTGCCGGAGTTGTCTCGCTGACGTGATTGCGTGATGAAAATTGCATCTTTTTTTTTTCACAAACGCCACTGAGACCTCCTGTGCATGGCCATGGCTAGTTTCTCACTGGGCACGCCAAGTATCGTGTGATCAGTCAGGAATTTGTTGGCATGTTTGTACATAAAAAATGTCTACAGTTGCTACTCTCATTTCTGCCCCGCTTAGGATCAACTGGCCGAGGGTCTAAGAAAATACAGTCATATTTACAATGGTTGTAGCAAAAATGAGAAAGATATGAAAAAAGAAAATGATAGTCAAAGAGCTCATGGAAGGAGATGCACAAAGGAGACAGCGTGGAGACACAGGCGGCGCTCTATGGTGGTGCTGGTTGGAAACGGTGACGTCTGTTCATGCCAAATTTACAAAAAAAAAAACAAAACACTTGTCGGTTATTAACATAAATATTGTTTGCGCGTGATGTCTGCTGCAGTGGGAGGGCCAACAAGAACTTCTCTCCTGCAGTATGAACTACGCAAAGAAAAGAAAGTCTCACTATCACGTTAGTGAGGTCGGACGTCTTGTGAAGTAAAACCAGGCCTTTAAAAACTAATTAGCACATAGTAAAGATAATTTGCATTGTCCAAGCTTTCTGAAAAGTGGAATTTTTGAGAGGTTGTACACAAATAAAATAATTTGTTTCGAAATTAAATGAAGCAAAATAAATAAATGTTGCGGTTGTCATTTCTGCTGTCGTTTTCTGCTGCTTTTCATGTTCTATCTTGTGTATTCCAGAGCACCTTAATTGACATTGATTTTTTTTTTAATGTTATGTTTTATCACCAGTAGGTGTTTCTGCTTCACATCTAGAAATCCTGATAAAATTTTCACTGACAAGTTGTGCCTTGGGCAAGCAATTATTTTTTTCAAACATGTATAACTTTTTCTTCACCCCAAAACATTTTATCAATCCTAAATTACCTTTAAAAAAACCCAAAAACATTAAGGTTTATTGCTCTGATTTAGACTCTATGCACTACAATAAAGACTGTTGAGGAAAAACTTGAACTGAAATAAATGAGTCAATCCTCTTCACTTGGTTTGTGTAATTTTTCCTGGATATTCATTCTTAAATATGTACAACTTCGCTCTTAAATCATTCAATCAATACATCAGCTTCCTTTGAATTCTCTGATTACTTAACTTTATCTTCATTGTTAGTAACTAATGTACACCTTTTTAAAATTTGCTCTGTATACTAATAGGAAAAGTGAGGAGGGTGACATTACACCTAATGCCTAATTAAAACACATGCATGAGTTTGTAAAAACAACTGAAGCAAAGATTATATGTTAAGATTACAAGAGTCACTGTGGTCTTTTTGACATTAATCCTAGTAATCAGCAAAGGCTTCTACAGAATTTGAAGACTGTGGATTTCAATGGCTGATGTTGGTTTGGTCAGATGGCTCCACCTGCTGCCAGGTTTCTGCATCAGTCAGCAAAAACCACAGTTTGGAAAATAACTTGTTAACGTCAACACCATCATGTCAACATCCAGTACCAGAGAGCAGATCTGCAGCTGCAGTGTAGCCTTAAAGTCTCTTCTTAATGTGCAGCTGTGTGTTTATTTTGTCTTAAATTAACATTTATTTACTGTTTATTTAAATTAGACGAATTTATAGATTTAAATTTAACTACAAACCCATACATTAGAGTGAAGTCACATCATGATAGAGATATGTCTGTTTAAATAAATAAGTATCCTACTTTGAAACAATAAAGCATATTAAACCATACAATATAAATAAATTAAATGTGAACATATAACAATGTGACTAAAATGTTGCGTATTTGGTACATTATTTCAACTTTTAACATGCAAACTGTTAAAAAAAAAGAGTTTGCATGTTCTCTCCGTGCATGCGTGGGTTCTCTCCGGGTACTCCGGCTTCCTCCCACACACCAAAAACATG